>JAAMXS010011424.1:0-93201 GCA_019693525.1 Cylindrotheca fusiformis | reverse complement strand
CTGTCGTGTGTAGAGGAGTGAGTCTGTTGAAGCCTGCCGAATGACAGTTTGAAAAGAGCATTGCAACGGACTGTACACGTACCAATTGTACTGCATTCGGATCCTAATAAAGTCGACACATTTGAAAATAGTACATTCGGAACGCCTACCGGGTCTGAGTAGGAACTCTACGGAAAAGTCATGGTCATTTGTGCCTGCCGGACAGGTCTCAGAAGGGATATCCACAGGTAGGCATCAAAGACAACCGTCCATGCTTGCCCCGAACTCATAAAAGCAAGGGAATTGCCAACTATTCAAACCCAAGAAATCCAAGATGGCCGATGATGAAGATATTGCCGCCCTTGTCGTTGACAACGGGTCCGGAATGTGTAAAGGTGCGTTGGTGTTTACCGTAGTGTTTTGGAACTATGACAGGGCAGTCCGATGTTGCCACAATGGTGATGCGGGGTGTATCCTGTCTTCAAGTCACGTTATTGGAGGATGTTGGCAATGATGCTTCTGTGTGGAAGCCCATTCCAACGATGGAATGGAATGGTCCTACTAGATGTATTCATCATAGCCCGATTCGAGAATCGAACGAACAAATGCAGATGTGATTCTTGAAAATGACATTGTCGCTCCCGGACCAAAGTTACTAACCCTCACTTTTTGGTTCCGCGCAGCTGGTTTCGCTGGAGATGATGCTCCACGATCCGTCTTTCCTTCTTTGATTGGACGTGCTCGTCAGCCAGGTATCATGGTTGGTATGGAACAGCGTGACGCCTATGTCGGTGATGAAGCCCAAGCAAAGCGTGGTGTCCTTACATTGAAATACCCCATCGAGCACGGTATCGTTACCAACTGGGATGATATGGAAAAGATTTGGCATCACACCTTCTACAACGAGCTTCGTGTCGCTCCCGAAGCCCACCCTGTCCTCCTTACGGAGGCACCCATGAATCCTAAGGCTAACCGCGAACGTATGACTCAAATTATGTTTGAGACCTTCAACGTCCCTGCTATGTATGTCAACATTCAGGCTGTTCTTTCGCTTTATGCCTCTGGTCGTACCACTGGTTGCGTGTTGGATTCTGGAGATGGTGTTTCGCACACCGTCCCAATCTACGAAGGCTATGCCCTTCCCCATGCCGTCGTCCGTTTGGATCTTGCTGGACGTGATTTGACTGACTACTTGATGAAGATTCTTACCGAGCGTGGTTATTCGTTGACTACCACTGCCGAACGTGAAATTGTTCGTGATATTAAAGAAAGTCTTTGCTTCGTCGCCGTTGACTTCGAGGAAGAAATGAAGAAGGCTGCTGAGTCTTCTGCCCTTGAGAAGTCTTTCGAACTTCCCGATGGTAACATTATTGTTATTGGAAACGAGCGATTCCGTTGTCCCGAGGTCCTATTCCAGCCTAACTTGACTGGTCTAGAAATGGACGGTGTTGCCGACTCTACTTTCCAGACTATCATGAAGTGTGATGTCGATATCCGCAAGGATTTGTATGCCAATATTGTGATGTCTGGAGGTACCACTATGTTCCCCGGAATCAGTGAACGTATGTCCAAGGAGGTCACCGCCCTTGCTCCTGCATCTATCAAGGTCAAGATTGTGGCTCCTCCAGAGAGAAAGTACTCTGTATGGATTGGAGGATCCATTTTGGCCTCTCTTTCTACATTCCAAAGTATGTGGATCTCAAAGGAGGAATACGACGAATCTGGTCCATCGATTGTTCACCGCAAATGCTTCTAAGCAAATATGTTGGATTACTTTTTTGCGCATATCTTGTTCGCGCAGCTTCCCCTGGAATTGCACTGCATGGTCCTTTCGCCAAGGCCGTCTGCTTATTTTCGAAACTGTTTCATTTTTTTTTTTCTATCAATAAAATGTATGTAGAGATCTTTGTTGACTGATTTGGTTTTATTCGTTAAGAAATTGCAGCGTTTCAAATAGGTGCTTTGCTGATAATGATACGGAAATGTCAAGGTCACTTGACAACGAATGGACATCTGTGGGTGGTGGAGCGTCCAAGTCAATGAGCGACTTTTAAGGTAGAATTAGAACTTGACCTTGACATTATCCTTTCCAATCCAAAATTGAAACATCAACCATACGAATGCTCTTTTTGGTTGGAGAGTCGGTGCAAGGTGATTCAAGGCTTTTCCTGGACTGCTGCTGCTGCTTTCAACAGCAGAACACAGATCATACTTGCAAAAATAGGAATACTAGTCTGGAACTTTTCTTCTTCCCTGGCTGACTTGAGAGGTGATTTACCATAATTGAGATCATTGACATATTCCTTTTCTGTCGACGAATGATGGGACAAAAGAAAGGTATCTCTTTTTTCGCGAGGGATAGATTGTGGGAGGAGTTGGCGGGCTCGCAGTGCATACCGTATGTGAAACGGACGTACGCATGCCATGTCACGTGTCGCGTGATAAATATGTCGCGACAACGCCAAACTAGTTGCACGCAAGTCCTGCGGGCGGGAAACGTTGCTGAATGTTCAACGTCGATAGCTTCTTAGTTGTCCAGCCATTCGCGACGACGTTGTTTCCGCGGGCTCGAGAGGAACGGAATGCCCTTTTCCATATTGCAGGGCACGACATACCAACGTTCGAATCGCAATCAGCTCCTGTGAGTGAGAGCCTGTCAAGTCACGCCAACGGCTCTTGGCTCCAGAATCAAAAGAGGGTGAAAGGGCAACTGGTTTCGAGTGACAGAAGAACTCTCAAGACTCTTAAGAACATCTCTTCCTTCTTGTTAGCATTGCCACAGCTGAAGCAGAATTTAGAAAAACTACCATTGCTTCAGCATCATTTGAAGAAAAAATGGCGGAAACCCGAAGAGGAGGAGGAATCTTGGGAAAGATTCTTCTCCCAGGATATACAGATGCAGGCCCAGACTCTAGTTTTCAACCTGTTCGCGTTGCTGCAGGGGGAGCTCACAATCACTACTACAACAACGTCGACGATGACGATGATAAGGCATCCGAAGCTGCTACAGAAATTCACGACAATCGAACCACTGTTCCGCGAAACCACACTCCAATTCCTCACCATCCCAGACTCGCTCGTCCATCTCCACGGTCGTCCACCAACCATTCATCAGGTGGTGAAAACTATGGGTTCTTTCCCTCGACGAAGCCGGTACCAAGTCCTCCTATACCAAGTCCTCGTCCACAATCTCCGCCCGATCTAAGCCGGCGGCAAATATCAACAAGTAGTGTGGGTGGGACGTCAACAGTACCCGAAACGGGAGCCTTTTCGCAGGAAGAATTAGAACAATTTCAATCATCCTACTGGAGAGAAGAAGGAGGACGGACAGGTGGGGAAATCAGAATATCTGACATTGTCGAAAGAGGCGCTGGATGCCATGGACGAGAAGAGGAGCAGTTCGGAGGAGTCTTCCGGTGGTGCAAATAGAGGAGCGTCACTGATCGAAGACGACGATGACGACGACGCTACATCAAATGTATCATCGACAGCCTCGGAAATGGGCACTGTGATCAATGTCGGGAGTGATCGATTTGCTGAAATTGAGGCCATGGCTGCAATGGTGGAAGCCAATCCTGAAATCTTGGAAGTTCATCAAGAAGAAGTGGACGAGTATCCTGTCAACACTTTAGGTGACAAAGCTAGCTTGGCTCTCCCAATACTGGAGGCCAAATCGTTCGATGAGCCAACAGTTCTACCACAATCCAAGCGCCCTCCACAAAGATCACCGAGCCAAGACTTGAAAATGAAAACCACGGCAGACACAAACGACTCTGCCACTACCACTCCATCGATCAACCACCAGCAATATACAAACAATCCCACTACTTCGGCCATGGTCTCTGCTGCAATCCGTAGGATTGGATCTGGTAGGACAAGCAACAAGACAGTGTCAGCACCTCCCACACCCAAAACTCCTGGAGCTCCTGTTCCTAGAGTAGAAGACTTTTTGAAGTCGACATTGACACCAGGAAGAAAGCCAAGAAGCAACGGCGGAACAACGCGGGCGGCGCCCTTGTCGTTTGCCTTGAGATCTCCTGGCTCTTCAGCTCGATTCAATCTTCAGAAGGAAAGGGTGGCACCATCGACACCAGATTTTTCGAGGACGCCGAGGTCCGACTCTGCATCCCATTCCCTCTGGCAAAGTAGGACGCCACGGTCTGACTCTGCTTCACATTCACACTGGCAGCAAAGTAGGACGCCGCGGTCTGACTCTGCATCACATTCACTCTGGCACCAAACGAAACCGAAAACACCGATCAGTCCAAGCATAATGTTGCCGGGTCTCAAATTTGCCCAAAAGTGTTTTTCCTTTGATCAAACATTGGACGAGTACCCGTTTCCAGTCGCGGAGGATGGAAATGATGACGACATTCTTCGGGAACTGCCAAGATCAAGCCGCTACAATCTGAGCTATCGGCCGCTGCAACAATCGCAAAGTTGGGACGTTGGGCTGGGGAAACACAGTGATGCGGCATTCCGTGCCCGAAGCAATGCCTTTGGTACTTTTAGGAGAACTGCCAGTCACGACGATGAGTCTCTCCTGCGCGAACGATTGAACTCTGATAATTTTTCTCCGACTAAGTTTAGCAAAGCCCCAGCATTGGAACTTCAAAACTCACAGCGGATTGAAACGGAGCGGGAGGATGCATTGGATATTTTAGCCTGTTTGGTGGAACGAGGTGCGGAGCAACAGCAGGAGGAACGCGACCTACCGGCTTCAGGAGAGTCAGAATCCTTGATTACCAATGTATCGGAGGAACTTCAAAAGTGGAAGAATGAGCAGGACAACTCTGACGAGAACTTTTCAATACGCATTGCAGTTTTGGAGGAACTGCTAAGGTCTCATGCCTATGCAGGTGAAATGAAGCGGGCTGCTCATTCTGCTTCCACTTGGCTCAAATCGATCGGACGGAGTACCACAAGCGCAGTTGATCTCAAAGAAGTTAAAGTTGAAGATTCCGACGAAGCGCAAGAAGGAGCAGGAGAAGGAAAAACCGAAGAGGATGGAAGGGGTGACGACAATGATAGTTCTCTAAAAATGGAAATGGCCACACTTAAAGCCATGCTCCATACAGCGCAGATGGAGCTCAAGGAAAAAGCTGAAGCCAACCAGAAGCTAGATATGGAGCTTTCCAAATGTCGGGCTGAAATTGGGCGACTGAGGAGCGCATCGAGGTCCGAGGTAAGCAACTGCAATATCTAAATCCCTTTTTCTCGTGTGATACAACTTCTCACTTCTAATTTTTGTTTATTTCAGGCGTTGCACCTAACGGCGAGTCGATCTATGTTTGATGAGAGCCACACTGATGATGAACCGTCACGGTCAAAATCGAAGATCAATACAGGAAACGATGATAGCATGGAGGTGAGCAGAGTTTTGGATGATTCCTTCAACCCAAACAACTCCATCTTTCAAGGATTGGAAGATGATAAAAACTACGAGCATGGTGAACCCGATCAGTCTGAGTCTTTGGCTTTAAGAGAAGCCCTAGAGAAAGCAAATGAAACGATTCGTCAGCTGCATGAAGAACTTCATGGAGATGCTGGAGATGACGACAGGGAAGCTGCGCCAGTTGTGGACGTTTCAGGCACTACAGACAAGAAGACACCATCGAAACATGGAACATCTACTTCGTCTTCGTCACAAGATTCCCGCGATCACCAAACTATCAATGTCCGCATGTTGGATGGTGAGAATTTTGTAACGGAATGGACGGAGTTGACTCCCCCACTGCCCCCTCCACCCGACCATGGACTTCGATCACCAATTGTGAATGTTGTCTTTGAACAATGGACAGGTGACCGTAGCCTTCACGAGTCTTTGTTGGCATGGATGGACCGTGTTATGACTGGGAATGACTTGGAGTCCTCCGTCCCTCCTCTGACAATATCAAGTTTGGATCACCAAGTCCGTGATGGCTTTGTAATGCACGTCCTTCCGTTGCTGTTGCGCCGAGCTGACATTCATGTTGACGTTCAAACCCGGGCTCACCGCCGTACTTCCTATGACATAGCCGTGACTGTCACTCAAAAGGCAGCTGCGAGCAACAATGCTGTTCACTATCAAAAGCCTACGCAAGCGCTGTTGGATCAGCAGCATCAGATTGATGAATGGGCGGAGAACTTTGAACCTCATTCTGACTCCAAAAGCGTCGCTCACAGCGCTGTCACGGACCACATTAACAACTCGAACCAGTATTATACCGGATCCTATGATAGGAACGACAATCAGGTGGAAGAATATAGTTCGTTTGCAGGGATGACCCCACCTGCGGAGAGTGATGACTTGGACCAAAAACAGGAAGCCGGCATTATGAGTGCTCTTGGTGGTGCACTTGGAGGGCTGCTGTCGCGGCGGAAGGTTCCAGCCAATGCTGCCAGCCCCTCGCGTGAAATGGTGTCTCCCATTCGCGAGGCTGCTTCGCTGGAAGAAAATGACGAACCGTATCACCGCGTCGTGTCGGCCCCGCCAGGCCGCATAGGCGTAACTTTCGTTGAGTATCGTGGCCATGCGATGGTCAGTGATGTTGCACCGGATAGCCCCTTGTCGAGTTGGGTCTATCCTTCGGACATTTTGATTGCCATTGATGAAATACCGGTCAGTGGCATGCGTGTCCGCGACATTGTTAGAGTGTTGACGAATCGTCGAGATAGTCAACGTGCTCTGCGAGTCATTAGTAGTCATGCAATGAATGAATTCACCCTCAATGCAAGCGCAATCAATGAGCCAACATAGAAAACAACAACAATCCTATGTACACACTAATATGTTCTGCTAATAAATTTTGCTTTTGTATGCTTTCAATACAACCACGAAAATGCAATTCTGACTTCTTCTCTTGTGTATAATATTACTTCAAAACTACATTCCAACCAGTGTCAGTGCCCTGACAAAAAGAAGTACTTGGCTTTCATGCAACAGAACCGACAAATCAACAGCAGCCTTTCTGTCCCTGTTGCTGGTTGGACTGCAACCCAGGTAAACTTCCACTTGCCGCCATTCCTACTTTGATTCCGTGGCTTTCATTTGACACATCAATCTCTCCAGACAAAATCTTTCCGTGAATCTTTTCCGCGGTATTGATAAAGGCCGACTCGACATTGAAAGCAGTCTTGGCGGAGGTTTCCATAAAAATCAATCCGTTTGCTTCTGCAAATGCTTTGCCTTCTTCTGTGCTAACAGCACGACGATGCTCCAGATCATTCTTATTCCCAATCAGCATAATCACCATATTCGATTGGGCATGTTGGCGGGCTTCTTCCAGCCACCTGGATAGGTGTGAGAAGGTATCCCGCCGCGTAATGTCATAGACGAGCAATGCACCGGCCGCTCCACGATAGTAACTACGAGTGATGCTACGAAACGACTCTTGCCCAGCCGTGTCCCAGATTTGCAATTTGACCAATTTGTCCTCCAAATTTACCATTCGTGCACCGAATTCAACACCAATCGTCAAGTCGTGGACAGGTTGAAATCGTTTGTCAGTGAATTGTAGCAGCAGACACGACTTGCCGACGCCTAATAGGCAGCAACAGTGGTATCAAACAAGGAAGAAACAAAAGCAAGAACAGAACGTAAGAGACGGGAGGAGACGATAACTTAACTGGTTAGTGATGTCCCGTTTCATCTTGCGATTCTTGCCACGGTGGCAGGTCTCTTGCAAAGAGGCCGAAGCAAACACATACCTGTGTCCCCAATGATAATGTACTTAAACAGATAGGAGTATGACATATTTTTCCGATGCAGGTCAAAGGATAGAAACAGAGATGAAGGAAGGAAATCAATTCACTATTCGAAGGCAACGCGTGTTGTTTTATTGTTGCGGAAGAGAAACTTCTTCTGTGTCCTGTTTTGGCCGTTGAACAGCGCCTAGAATGACTACGTGGAAATACTGCAAATTCCCGCCAGCTTCGACCAAAAAAGTCTACGGGAACGTGCAGGCACAATCTGGAAAGAGGGGGAGAGACATTCGGAGGAACTGATTCGACATTCCCCCGATTCGATGAAAGCAGTAGAGTCGATTCCTTTGCTATTGTCTTCATGGTCACCGAAAGTGCATACGACGCTTCGTCCATAAACGGGAAGTGTTGCTGTAATAATAATCATACATAGTAGAGAAAAGACTACAGGTGCAGTCATTTGAAACATATTGCAGCCCTAGAGCTCACAACTGCCTAGACACAAATAGGTCAATATACATACATCAATTAGATGCTACAATTGTAAATCTGAGTGTTCCAGTCATGTGGGTGTTATTGCATTAGAACAGACCATCACATACGTGTTCCACGTCGCTGGCATTCGGCTATGATCTCATGGATCATGTTCAATTAAAGCAAGCTACTCCTCGTCTCTATACGTAGGCTTATCAGAAAATTCTTCAGACACCATTTCAACCCTGGCCATGGTGCTTGTCGACGGTGGGTAAGAGCACATAGGCCGATCAATAGCAGGTGAATGGGTTCCGGCAGGGCCACAGCAGCTACACTCAGGAGCGCATTGAATACCATACATGGCACACACGGGTCCTTCAACATAGTCCTTGTCAAAGGGTAAAGACGATGCTTCCTTGATACAAAGGATTCGGGAAGCGCTGCGAATGCAGTATTCGGGATTCTTCAGACCCAATGCGAGGCACGGAACGGCAACTTTGCAAAATTCTTGGTTGTCAGGATTGGTGACAAGACCAAGTCCAAGCGAAGGCTCAGAAAAATCAAGGCATTGCTCCTGTACGCAACACAGAACTTCGCCCTTTCCCTTGCAAACCCAACTGATGTTTGAAAAGTCCAACGCTGAGTAAGTGCAGATGAAAGCTTGGCACTGTTGCAAAAGGATGCATGAGCGTACAACGGGGATTCACTTGATGCTGGTATCAATCATCATGGCTTACCATGCAGGGGCTAGACATCTTGAACGGTTTGTTGTTGCTACAGAAACTGGAGAATAAGATATATGACTGAGAAGATTACGAAGATGCTGGGTTGTTGATGTCCCAGCAATACCACCAACATGAACTGCATCATGTACTGCAAGTACGTGAAAACTCCGTAGAAACAGGATTCTTCTCAACGTTGAATCGTGCTGTTGCGTCGGTACTCTACTGGACAGGTTCCGTCAAAGTGGGGCATACTACTGTAGCTTTTTCTTATTCACGCAAAACCTTGTTGAAGTCGGGGATGCGAAACAAAACAACAGTTTTGTCAATAGACGATCCTGTTCGCAAGAATCTCAATCGATTTGGCACGATATCATCATGGTTGCTGCTGTTCCAAACGCATCAAATAGATAAACACATACAGCATGCTAAAAGTCAAAAATGCCACAGTCAGTACTTAGAGCTATTTAGACTATCGACAGATGGAAGGAACAATTTAGAGAGAAGGCAGAGGGTCGGAACGGCAGGACCATACAGAGCGATCCAGATGAAGATAACAATTCGGTATATTGGCTTAGAAGCACTTGCGGTGGACAATCGATGGACCGGATTCGTCATATTCCTCCTTTGAGATCCACATACTTTGGAATGTAGAAAGAGAGGCCAAAATGGAACCTCCAATCCATACAGAGTACTTTCGCTCTGGAGGAGCCACAATCTTGACCTTGATAGATGCAGGAGCAAGGGCGGTGACCTCCTTGGACATGCGTTCACTGATTCCGGGGAACATAGTGGTACCTCCAGACATCACAATATTGGCATACAAGTCCTTGCGGATATCGACGTCACACTTCATGATAGTCTGGAAAGTAGAGTCGGCAATACCGTCCATTTCTAGACCAGTCAAGTTAGGCTGGAATAGAACCTCGGGACAACGGAATCGCTCGTTTCCAATAACAATAATGTTACCATCGGGAAGTTCGAAAGACTTCTCAAGCGCGGAAGACTCAGCAGCCTTCTTCATTTCTTCCTCGAAGTCAACGGCGACGAAGCAAAGACTTTCTTTAATATCACGAACAATTTCACGTTCGGCAGTGGTCGTCAACGAATAACCACGCTCGGTAAGAATCTTCATCAAGTAATCGGTCAAATCACGTCCAGCAAGATCCATACGGACGACGGCATGGGGAAGGGCATAGCCTTCGTAGATTGGGACGGTGTGCGACACACCATCTCCAGAATCCAACACGCAACCAGTGGTACGACCAGAGGCATAAAGCGAAAGAACGGCCTGAATGTTTACGTACATAGCAGGGACGTTGAAGGTCTCAAACATAATTTGAGTCATACGTTCGCGGTTAGCCTTGGGATTCATGGGTGCCTCCGTAAGGAGGACAGGGTGGGCCTCGGGGGCGACACGAAGCTCGTTGTAGAAGGTGTGATGCCAGATCTTCTCCATATCATCCCAGTTGGTAACGATACCGTGCTCGATGGGGTATTTCAAAGTAAGGACACCACGCTTGGCTTGGGCTTCATCACCAACATAAGCGTCACGCTGTTCCATACCAACCATGATACCTGGCTGACGGGCACGTCCAATCAAAGAAGGAAAGACGGATCGTGGAGCATCATCTCCGGCGAAACCAGCTGCAACAGGACAATGCGGAAAATGTTAGCAAAACTGTGGTCATTGTGAATGTACTCGACAGAGGTGATGAGATTCGTGTTGTGGTTTCAACCGTACTCTCAATGACCCACCTTTGCACATTCCGGACCCATTGTCTACGACAAGGGCGGCAATATCTTCATCATCGGCCATTCTGCTAGTTTTTCCTTCTTCAAATTTGTTTGTGGAGTGTGGATCACCCAAATTTAGGATTTTTTGGATGTCGATTTGCTGTCGGATGACCAAAATTTAAAGATGACTACGAGATGACTATTTCTACACCGTTTGACTTTACTTAACGTGATCTTCAAAATGACAAACTTAAGCCAACCAGAATACAGCAATTTTCTTCGACCACGTCGTCTTCTTGAAGCTACGCGTGTGCATTACCACAAGGCGCATAATTACTGTAGCCGGCCTGCAAATCACCGAAGCTTCAGGAAATGCATCGACTGTCCCCTGCTTATACGACTGGATCCTACGCTGTTTTCTGTAGACGCTTTTTGATCGTACGCATCACCGCAAGCCTGGCGGCCGAGCCAGCCATCCAAATTTTGGATCTCCTTGTCGATTTCTGCATCAGCTTTTTAAAAAAAGGACACTTCGGGTCACGTAGCTGACATTCTGATGCAAAACTCTGGAGTCTTCAGAGAGTTTATCAAAAGAAATTGACTAGCGGCCACAGCATCTATTATGAGTCTTCTGATTCTGCCATAGATGGGATATGGGATATGTTATATCTTGAAGAGAGTAAGTGCAAGAGAAGAGGGGGTTCTTTCCTTTCTGTGTTGGCTGTGTAGCTGTTTCTAATTTGATGATTTGTCTCTGTTAACGAAGAATGCCCGAGGCAAATTTGGAAACACCCATGATCCAGATCACGATAGCCATGTGGTCACAAAGGAGCTACATGACTTCTTGTGTACATTTCTGGGTACAGTGGCATGATAGTTTGGGCTTTGTGATCTAGTAGGTTGCAAAGATACACAAGGAAGCAAGCATAGATTCTCGAATCCGTACGGGGCATCTACGTTTAGGGGGCCAACGCTTTTGATTTTTCGGATCCAGGGTAAGCGCGGTGCTACCCCATGAAGGAAGAATGTTGGAGTACAGCTATACCTCTCTTCATGATGGAACCGTGGACTCAATCAGCGAGATCTTCCTTGCTATTGTGACGTTACACTGAAGTAGAACAGCAATGCTACAGTCCAAAGTACTTGGGCAGAAGACTCGGTGGCCTTCTTCATCTTCGCGTCAAAGCCAATGATGACAAAGCAAAGCCGCTGGCAATCTTTTGGTGGACGACGTGTGAGCAAAGGCAAAATCCTTGTCACGATAGAGCTAGATCGAAAATGTCATCTCAATCCAAAATGCATCCAGTTGTACAACCTGGTGCATATTGCAAAAGGACGACCTGAATGCCGCCGTAAGTAGCGGAGACATGGAAGGTCTCGAAAGAAATCTGAGCCATACGTGTATGCTTGGGTCAGCAAAATACGAGCTCATTTTAGAAAGTATATCTCCACGGCACTTCCATGTCAGCAAGCCGGGGAAAGCCGATCAAGCTTTGAGAAAGGCATGCCTGTCGCCGGAAGAAAATGCTCTTGTTCCTTCGCACATGCGTCCAACTTCAATGAATTCCACAGAAGCAGCAGCAGCTTCCGAGGGACTTAGCTATGATCCATTCGGACTTGTCTTGATTTCCATTTGTGTCTGGAAATTAGAGTTTGAACTTCATTTCCCAGGGAACGATTGCTGTTGAACATAGCTTGAACAAAGTGACAAAAATTGCTGTCGTGGTGCATAAACGCTACTACTCACATTCGCATATTCCTGATCAATTGATGACCAATGCGGAACTTTGTTGTACCTTCATGCAATCACGCACCCAATAACCGACCTGACCGGGTCACAGAGGTGTTGAGCAACTTCTGCTGGCAACGAGCAGCGAACAGGCGCCTAGGCAAAATCTGTGATTGAGGTTCGGGAACTTGACAACGCAAACATCGAAGACTACCCAGTCGGGATTTCTGAAAATGCTGTAGTGTCAGCGTGTGGGCAACTGAACTCGGAATGCAACGACATCTGCTGTCAAAGCAAATTAAGTAAGTAAATTTCGTTCGATGCCACGGCGTTGTGCATTAAAGCTCAAATATCCATTTAATTATTACAGGAGGTATAACAGACAAGTAAACTATGGTATCGAAGCGTCCCGAGCTAAGATTCTCATCAGCGCTTCACCACCGTGGGAATGCCCTGTGCATGATATAACTCAAATCTGCCTTGGCAAACTTAGAAGCACTTGCGGTGGACAATCGATGGACCAGATTCGTCGTATTCCTCCTTTGAGATCCACATACTTTGGAACGTAGAAAGAGAGGCCAAAATGGAACCTCCAATCCATACAGAGTACTTTCGCTCTGGAGGAGCCACAATCTTGACCTTGATAGATGCAGGAGCAAGGGCGGTGACCTCCTTGGACATACGTTCACTGATTCCGGGGAACATAGTGGTACCTCCAGACATCACAATATTGGCATACAAATCCTTGCGGATATCGACGTCACACTTCATGATAGTCTGGAAAGTAGAGTCGGCAACACCGTCCAGTTCTAGACCAGTCAAGTTAGGCTGGAATAGAACCTCGGGACAACGGAAGCGCTCGTTTCCAATAACAATAATGTTACCATCGGGAAGTTCGAAAGACTTCTCAAGCGCGGAAGACTCAGCAGCCTTCTTCATTTCTTCCTCGAAGTCAACGGCGACGAAGCAAAGACTTTCTTTAATATCACGAACAATTTCACGTTCGGCAGTGGTCGTCAACGAATAACCACGCTCGGTAAGAATCTTCACCAAGTAATCGGTCAAATCACGTCCAGCAAGATCCATACGGACGACGGCATGGGGAAGGGCATAGCCTTCGTAGATTGGGACGGTGTGCGACACACCATCTCCAGAATCCAACACGCAACCAGTGGTACGACCAGAGGCATAAAGCGAAAGAACAGCCTGAATGTTGACGTACATAGCAGGGACGTTGAAGGTCTCAAACATAATTTGAGTCATACGTTCGCGGTTAGCCTTAGGATTCATGGGTGCCTCCGTAAGGAGGACAGGGTGGGCCTCGGGGGCGACACGAAGCTCGTTGTAGAAGGTGTGATGCCAGATCTTCTCCATATCATCCCAGTTGGTAACGATACCGTGCTCGATGGGGTATTTCAATGTAAGGACACCACGCTTGGCTTGGGCTTCATCACCAACATAAGCGTCACGCTGTTCCATACCAACCATGATACCTGGCTGACGGGCACGTCCAATCAAAGAAGGAAAGACGGATCGTGGAGCATCATCTCCGGCGAACCCAGCTGAAACAGGAAATGAAAATGTTAGCAAAACGGTCGTCGCAAAGGCCAAGATCTCTAGATTTTCGTTGTGGTTTCAACCGTACTCTTAAGGACCCACCTTTGCACATTCCGGACCCATTGTCTACGACAAGGGCGGCAATATCTTCATCATCGGCCATCTTGTTGTTTAGTTTGGATCTAGTTGGTTTTTTTGAAACGAGGCTCTGGCACTGTTTGAACTATGACTTTGGAAAAGGCACACACTACTATCATTCCCACATCAGCACGTCATTAGTACGTTCCTACGAAGGAGCTTCGTGGATTCGCTACGACACGTAGATCGCTTCCCGTTCCGTACAGTTCCTGTGGAAACTACCGTTTAAAAATGATGAATTTGAACACTCGCCACAAATTTCAGAGGGATCTGATTGGCCTCGCGGTCATAGATATGACCAATCACTCAAACGACTCGTTTTCGTCATCGTTCGCCTCAATTCGATCGAAATTTTCATGTTGGTTCCAATTTCAGGGAAGAAACTTGTGACAGTATCATTCTCTGATGGAGAAAATTGGGTTATTAGCACCTGATTTTTTGGGTCATCTTCAACCATCCTACCTATGATTCTGTGTGGGGAAAGTTTGCCCAAGGTGCACAATTTTGGTCGTCGTACTGCCTTCAACAAAGAGATGTTGGACTATGCCGCCAGCACTGGGCTGGCACTTTGGTCTCACGGTTTGACTTCCTGCCGCATCCCATCACTTTGAAGAAATAGAGATTGGTGGGCTTCGAACTGCATGGTTGCAAGAAGTCATGTCATACAGTTACAAAAAAGTGGTCTTTGATGAACTTGTCACTGTCAGATTGATTCCATCGCGAACACAATCTACTACGGAAGAGCTAGCGAATATCGCATTTTCACCAGTTGACCTTCGAAACATACGAAAACGCGAAAGGCGTCTTAGTGAACAGCTTTCTCTGAATGGAAGGCTTCCTACTAGTGGGGATAATGATTCAACTGGGCTGTATTCATTCGATGCGAAATCACAACGGAGGAAGAGAATCTCTGATGGAATAACGACTGTTTTGATGGAGCAGGAATTCCAGTGGAATTGCGAAGGCATGGTAAATCATGACTGCATTGCTGAGGCATATGCCCTTACCGTACACGAAAGTAGGCTACTGGCGCGCCATCGGGGTTTGGAGACGGCCATGCAGGTCGAGAACAGTTCAAACCATGATGGCTCCTGGACGGTGCAACCGGATTCGAAAAAAGTGCGACTTCCCAACGACAATTTGTTGCGGTGGATTGCAGAGATAACCGACTATGCTCTCGTCCCGATGTGTCAGGGTCCTCAAACGCCAACAGGAATCAACACTTTGTTCTCGCAGAAATTGAAGGTTATCCCGATTGATGACTCCGTCCAGGGATGGTGGGTGGAATAGACTATGTTTTTTCATTGTTGTTTTCATGGTTGTCACTTTTGGAAGTAGAGAGAACTTTAAGAAGGCCTTTTGGCAGTGTAGGCAGACATTTTTGTTATATTTGGAATGCAAACTACTCTCATGTTCTAGGCTACATATGCATACTACTAAATTGACATCTTCGTTCGTGACATTTAGTTCTTTTGTCTTGTCTCCTTGTCAGAAGAACCATTTCACTGTGGCGATCTTTGCCTTCCGGCATATAGAAGAAGGGCTTCTTGGTCTGCCAAACACATTATGAAGAAGGGCGTTGGTCTGCCAGCTACACTGAAGGGTACAGTGTGATTCACAAAAGCCAAAGCAATCCAGCTCGTGGTGGTCAGCGGGCAGACGTCTTTTGTCCTGTTTCGATTCGATTCGTTGGACTTCTCCTTGGATGTGAGATCTTTCATCAACAAGAGTGTAGACTTGGGTTCTCATCCCTCCCTTGTTCTGTATTTACTTGTTGCTATCGCCTATTGGCTGAACTTTATTCTGGTTGAATGCTTAAGAATAGGAAGCAAGCTATTGATCCTGTAGCCATGCCAACGACACAGCAGGAATTACTGGAAAAACTTGGAACCAACCTAAAGGCTGGACTGACAAGCGACGAAGCTTCCCAACGCCGCGAGCAGGATGGTACTTTCAACGTTGTCAGACCACCGGTGGATTGTCCCGGTTGGCTATGCATTATATTACCTTGTATCAAGCACGTTCCTAGTATGAAGGCATTCGCAGCAATGAAACCAGATGATGCGGAGATTCTTAGAAACGGCAAGTGGGTCCGCTATGAGGCATCGAGTCTTGTGAAAGGGGATATCATTCGTCTAGAAGAGGGAGATAGCGTTCCCGGTGACTGTGCAACACTGCAAGTGTCAGGCGATGAAGATCTCTTGGTTGATTTGAGAAGCGTAACAGGGGAAGAGCGGCTGAAGACTGTGGCCAGCGGAAGCGGTGAGCTGGCTTCTCTGTACTATGGTGGGAAGGTAGTACAAGGAAGCGCCCTAGCTGTCATTACTGCGATTGGGCCCAATACACTTCTGGCCAAGTTAATTGCCGAAAAACGTTTCCCTCCATTGGGTCCAGTACTAGAAGCCCAGAATGAAGTTAGCATCAATTCGATCGTTTAAAAGTTATGTTTTTAAACTATCGGTGCCAGTGTGCTCAGATATTTGCATGTGATTGATATAGTTCCCAATGCATTTATCTTCCCTGCAATCTACAGGTAGGCAGCCCGATCTTAATCACTGACTGCTGCCACCTTCAAAACAATAATAAACAAACTTGCAGCATTTTCAAGAAATCCTCGATTGCTCTTCCCCAGCAATGCAGTCCTCCCCTTTCCCTACACGGAAGGCGGCACAGAGGAATCATTTTCGATGTCTTTACTCCAATCATAAACCAAAGCATGATCAAGCAGATTGGCCATCGACCCATAATCTTTCAGAGCATGAACAGCCTCGCTCTTTTTGGCGATCGCATCCTCCAGTATTTCATTAGCCTGCAAAACTTGCAATGGGCCAAAGTCGTTGCGATGTCTTGAAAGCGGATGAAAAGATCCCACGCCAACTTTGCCATTTGACTCACGGTAAAATCCAAGAATTTCCTTGTTAGCACTGTAAGCTGGGAACCCCAGACGCTCTCCAGTTCGCAGTGCTTTGTATTGCTTGGCAAGAACATAGACAACTTCGCTCTCCGTGGACTCGTCAAGAACATCGTCGTGCATTTGACGCTGCAATGGGATTCCATGTGCAGTAACTTGCGGGGGAGGAACCATGCGACGGTGTTGTGATTGATTTGGATGTATCGGCATGCCACTCTCCATGAAAGGGCTTTGTACAGGCTGAGCAGGCATGGGAGGGGGCATACTGGACTGGTGGTGCATAGGAGGGAGTTGACCACGCATTTGATATGGCTGCATTGGGCCTTCAGGCTTCTCCCTAAACGTCTCGTGTGCAATCGATGGTAGCATTCCAGCTCTTCGACTAGCCTGGCTGGGTAGGCCAACCTGATGACTCAGTGGTCTAGAAGGCGGACTTCGCATTATACTGTAAGGATCTTCGCTTGGAATATTACTAGGCATTGCCCCATATGCAGATTCCGATGGACTTGCGTTTTCTACGCTGTTCAATAGAATCCGGAGGTTGTCCTGAACTGACTCCGAGTACATGGACAAAATTCGATTAATGGTTCCATTTGGATTCGGCATGTTGTGATAAGGACGGGTGTAGTCTAGACTTCCATCTGGATGCTGAGCATATCCCATCACCTGCCATTGAAGAGGATACAAACCGTTGACAACCTCATCAGCCCAATTTATGACACTCTTCATAGACTCCTGCAAGGTTCTGATATCCACTCTTTCTAAGGAACCTTCTTCGTAAGGCAATCGAGTCCGCCCTGCTCCCGGGCTTAAAGGCCTTCGGTCGGACGAGGTACGAGCACTTGTAGACTGAGATCTTGATCTCTTATTTCGTTTAGAGCGGACATTAACAGCTGGCGTGTAATCAGGAGCCACATCTTTGAAGTGTTTCGCTTTTGGATCTGGCCCTACTTGCAGTTTAAAATCTTGCCCTTGATGATTCTTTGATACATCTTCCACTCGAAAGCGGATTCTCGCCTTTCCGCTATCCTTATCAATGTAGATCTTACTTGAACCAAGAGTCCGCAATATTTCTTGATTTGACACTTTGACAGAGTCGCCTTCGTCTGTAGCGTAGCACAGTACGGGTTGTAAGGGTATTTGTTCGCCAGTTCTCACCTGACCATCCTTATCATAAATGGCAACGTACAGCTCCATAGATTTGTCACGTCCACCTTCATCCTTGTACCAAAGATGATCCCATTCTTCCTCCAATGATATTTTCACCTTGTAGTTGACAACTGAAATTGGTCTTGTCGAAGCCCCAATGATGCTTTGGGACGAAGGCGATAAATCGTCCTTTGGAGTAAACCTCAGCTCCAAGGAAGCTCCTTGATCTCTATGTATCCCATCCATTCTAATCATACACTTCACAACACAAGACTTTCCAGGTGACACGCTTATTCTGGATGGTTCAGTTACCAGGATGCCTTCCGTCCCACATTCTCGCCCACTTCGGACATGATGCAGCGACGCCGCAAGTTCAACGGACCGAGGCGGAGAAGATGAAGAACTTCGGCTTCTGGAAGATTCCAGCTGTAGTTCTACATCAAAAGATTCATTGGAGTACACGTAAGTTGGAGGGTGGCGCCTTACAACAACAAATGCCGGATCATCTCCATTTCCTCCACTGCCGCGGGTGCGGGGAGAATATCCCGAGCTGCTGCTAGGGGAGGATAGCTTATCTGACATAACCTTAGGGATCTCGTTGGGTAACGACCCGTTGAGACCGCCAAGAAATAGCAATGAAGTAATGGCGGAGATGTGGAAAAATCAAATCGTCAGAATTTTCCTCAAACCGTGGACACCGACACGCTGGAAAGTGCCACAGGAGGAGCGTTGATCCAGTTTTGTTGTTGTGTCGTATGGGGACCAGCGTCTCGGCTATGCAAAGTATCCACACTGCGGCGGTTGATCAACACTCTTTCAGGTTTTAAAGCAAAGATTATCGTACTTATAGCTGTCACCATTGAAGAGAGCTGAAGAAATTTCTTTCAGAGTATAATAACGATCATTAGATTGTTACCCGCGCGAGTTGAAGAATGCACATGGAAAGTGACACCTAATTGAAAGGAAACGGTCCTCTGTGGGTATCATGAATATACATACAGCTTTGAAGGATACATAAGCCTGAGCACGTGTCAAATTAAAAAACCATCAGCACGCGCAGACTGATAATGTCCCCCCTTGAATTGGGACACATGTTTATACAGAGGAAAATTCCTCCTATTGAAACCAGTCATGGCTTCGAAGGGATAAAACTCCAAACCATGGATACTGTACTTAGAAAGTTCCTCAGACCGTTAACTCAGTGAAATAGTCGATAGCACGTGTTGCAGCAAATCGTGCGAACCTATATTTTTCAAAGGCCTGCGCAGGCCGAAGTAGCGGGGACCAAAAAGGGACGATTGTTAACCTGGACAATGATGGCATATGTCAGGCATCGGCCAGAGACTGTCCGTCGTCCTCCTTGTGACAACGCACGACCCATCCTAGCATTGCGCGATTGTTCAAAACAGTTTGCAAGATAGAGTAGTAGCTCTCAATCTTTTTTTCTTAAACACTCAATCCTTTTTTCTAGTACTCCACTATTGCGCCAACGTCACCGACTTCAGCCAGTCAATAGCCAGTTGAACCTTCGCTAAAACTTCACTTGAAACTCTGCCGCTGTTGCAGCTAAAGGCCATCAAGACGCGTTACAATTCCAACGAATATAGGGAGCATGATCCCCCCGGCTCCACCAACTCCAATTTGTCACGTCTTATATCGCGACCACGCAGAACCTAGCTTCCTGCTCCGTACCTCTCCTTGGTTAGGGTTGTGGCACACTGCAGTCGTCCAATTGGGTGCTTGTGATTGCATCCTTGACAAGCCGCTGTCAGACAAAGAACATAGCCAATTGAGCCCTGGCCAACTAGCTATCACTTGAAACTCTCCCACCGCCCCGCCGCCGTCAGAGAACGAACATTACTGAAAGGGAGCCATTGTGCGATCGAATATGAAGCTCTTGGTACTGGCCAATGTCAAAGGGCTGTAGGGCACGAACCACCGATATGACTGTCTCGTTTGGTCATCCTTCAATTCTGGAGGCACGTAAGTGAAACATTGAAAAGTAGACGGCACCAAGTGCTTTCCGATATATTTGCGAAATCAAGAGCGCAGTCTTGCAACCTACAGGAGGCTGTACGAGGCAGGACTACCGACTTGTTACAGCAACTGCTGCTTGTGTTGGTCGATAGATATGTCCACCCCAAAATTGTGGTGTACCATCGGATTGATAAATAGTCCGTTGATAGGATCCTTCCTCGAGTGAGCGTCCGGTGGCCGGCCCATCCCGAATCTTGACATAGTAGTCCGATTTCTCCGCCATGCCGGGCGGTTGACTACGTCCATTGGCAACAGCAAAATCCCTCAACTTGATATATCCAATGATTGCCATATACGCTGCGGCCATTCCTGTAATAGACATACTAACGACCCACATCATGTATAACAGACGTGATCCACACCATCTTGTCTCAATCACAAGTTGATCGTCCATTGTATCTTCGTCATAATACTGCACATCTCCATATCGGTCCGAACAGTGTCCAATGATAAAGACGGACAGCCATGTGAACATGACAGTGATAAATATGCTAAGTTTCCAAGGCCCTCCACGCGGTCGCATGGACTGATATCCCGATGGGTAGATATACCGAATTGATCCTCCTAAATAGGCATCGCCATACTGCTCGGCATAGGTTGCGTCCACTATCGTGGGTGAATGATATTGCAGTTGTTCTTGTTGCATCCGGCCAGTGGAGGTTTGAGAAAATGCAGAAAAAATCATATATTCCGATCTAGGACTGCCATCGTGGGACGAAGGAGTGTTGGCGCTGGCTGGGGAAGTAGGAGGTAAATCACTTTCGTTTTGCCGCCTTCCTTGCATTTGTGCGTGCTGATCGAAGTCAATTGAAACCGAACCATCATCAAGGTCAGTGTGCTGCTGCTGTTGTTGGCGGTGCTGCTGTTGTGGCAGGGGAGGGTATGCGGGCTTGCCATTGTCATTCGAGGTCCCTGGAGCCACCGTTTGAGCAAACTCGTTTCTAGCGTATTGATACATGGGATGTGATTGTCCCAGACCGTCTACGCCGCCAACCCGCGGAGACAGCCGCTTCTTCACTTTGTCTTTCTTACGGAAAATGTTCTTGAAACCCATTGGAATTAGTTTCTAATAAAGGGTACAAGATATGGAACGACGTCGTACATTAGGAGTCTTTTCCATCGTGGTTCCTATCGTTGTCTTTGGTTGAAACCAATTTTTCTATATTTTTAGCTCGAGCTTGCACTCCAAAAATGTGATGCGCTCTCTCTACACGCTTTGTACATACCAGCACAATCTCTCTGTTGGAGGACAGGCAGATGTGAATTCACACTCTCTTATCATCAGTGTATATACCTTTCATTGCAATGTAGCAAACTTCATCGTTAATGTTAAATAATCATAGATTAGGCAACCGAAAATGCGGAATGTCTAGAAGTTTTTGGCCTTCTCCATCACGGAATCCACTAGGGAGACATCCGGGACGGTGAATTGAGCACTGTCCTTCTTGCCGCCTCCCTTACCGCCGGTACCTTCCGTTGCGGCGGCAGCCCAAGCCTTGCAGTCCACATCGACGCCTTTTGGAGCAGCGGTCATAACCAGAAATCGATTGGAGTCTTCATCGGCAGAGACAAGCATCAGAGCTTTGTCCTTGACTGCCTTGCCAAATGCCTGAGTGACACTCTTGGCAACTTTGGCTTCGAGTCCAAAATCAAATCGGAAAATAACCTTAGTCCCTTCAGTAGCTTCGCCAGCAGCAATGGCCTTGGCCTTGATTTCGTCTGTCATTCCAGCAAGACGCTTCTTTTTCATCTGAATCACCTTCTTCGTCAACTTGGCAATCGTATCACGGAACTCAATCTTCTTCGAGGCAGAGATGGCAAGGCCATCCAATTCAAGAGTCAGCTCCTTGATCTTGGCCTCGAGACCGTCCTCCATGCCTTCCGCAGCCGACAGCTTGACGCCAAAATCTTCGGCAGCCGCAATTGCCTTCTTGGCATCATCCTGCGTCACAAACAGGATGCGTCGGATCCCCTTCGCAATACCTTCTTCGTTCAACAGCACAAATGCCTCAGCCTCTTTGGTATTGCTCAAATGCGTTCCTCCACAGAATTCCACACTGTACTGATTCCATGTAGAATCTTGTGGGTTGGCCAACATCTCCGGAATTTCGGTGGGAGCCACAGCGACAACTCTCACAGGGTCGGGGTACTTCTCTCCAAAAACAGCGCGAAGAGATGAAATCTTTTGCGCATTCTCCAAAGGAGCAACATATGCCTCGACAGGGACAGCGTTATCGATCCTATCTTGGCATATCTTCTCAACAGCGGCAAGTTCCTTGGCAGACAACGATCCACTCCATGAGAAATCAAACCGAGATTTGAACTCATCGACAAGGGATCCCTTTTGATCCACATCGCCTGTGCTGCTCTTTCCCTCCCTTTCAGGTTGCTTCACCAAAACTTCTCGCAATGCGAAATTCAAAACATGTGTCATGGTGTGGTTGGACGCAATAGGTCCACGGCGGACGTAATCCACACAAGACGAAACCGAATCTCCCACGGATAGAGATCCCTCTGTGACTTCACCGAGATGCAACACAAACTGCCCATACGATTGGACATTTGTAACCTTGATTGTAGCACTGCCAGATTTCAAAAAACCAGTGTCGTAAACCTGTCCCCCGGCTTCAGGATAGAAGTTGGTCTTGTCCAAAATGACTCCAACCATAGAATTTTCAGGAGAGATAGTGTCAACGAAACCAATCATATCTTCAGTCTCTCCTCGGCCAATGAAAAGAGCCTTTACTGTGCATCCTTCCAAGTCCTTGTTCCAAACGTACTTTTCACTATCATCTGTTGCTGGAACACCTTTGCTGACCAAATGAGCAGTTTGTTCTGCAACCATTCTCATGTCCTTTCCAGAACCACCAGCCATTTTGGCGGCATGAGCAGCAGCACTCAGCTCTTGTTCATGCTTCATCTTGTCTTCGAATCCAGCAATATCCACTTTTAATCCCTGTTCTTCGGCCATGAGCTCGGTCAAGTCAATTGGGAACCCCATAGTAGTGTACAAAAAGTGAGCGTCTTCGCCAGAAAAGACCTTATCATCTCCAACCTTGTCGGCCAACTCCTTGAATTTTTGAAGACCTCTATCCAATGTTTTTGAAAACGATTCTTCTTCGTCGCGGATGATCGCAGTGACATGATCTTGCTTTTCCTTGATCTCGGGGAATGTATCTCCCATAACTTCCACCAGTTTAGGCAACAAGGTAGAGAAGAAACCTAATTCGGCACCAAGATTTTGACGACCATATCGGACAGCGCGACGCAAAACACGTCGAAGCACATAACCTCGTCCCTCGTTGGATGGAATAGCTCCGTCCGCAATAGCAAAGCTGAGGGTACGAATGTGATCGGCGACAACTCTGTAGGCCATATCCACGTAGCCCTCATCTTCCGATCCAACCTTTCCAGAGTAGGGGCGGGCACCAGTGACCTTTTGGATTTCATCAAACAGAGGCATAAAAATATCTGTATCGTAGTTTGAGTCGAAGCCCTGCAAGATGCTGGTCAGTCGTTCAAAACCCATTCCAGTATCGACATGTTGGGCTGGAAGCTGTCTCAGTGATCCATCAGCCTCGCGATTGTATTGAATAAACACGACATTCCAAATTTCGATGACATCGGGCAAGTCTGCATTCACCATTTTCGAAGCATCGCGTCCTCCGATCCTGTCGTAGTGAATTTCCTAAAAAAAAAGATTAAAAAAATATCAGAACGTCTATCCATCATCCATCGAGTATCGACCATGGAACGACGCATGATGAGTAGCTTACCGTACATGGCCCACAAGGACCGGTAGCACCCATCTCCCAGAAGTTATCCTTGGCATCGAAGGGAAGCACTCTTTCGGGAGGCAAGTATTGCAACCAGATTTGTCGTGCTTCTTCATCTGGTGGTGACTGCTCATCTCCGCCAAAGTAGGTGGCATATAACCTTGATTTGTCCATCTTATACTCCTCTGTCAGACATTCCCAGGCCATGGCGATGGCTTCTTTCTTGAAGTAGTCTCCGAAAGACCAATTTCCAAGCATTTCGAAAAAGGTATGGTGGTAAACATCTTTCCCAACATCGTCCAAATCGTTGTGTTTTCCTCCAGCACGAATGCATTTTTGAGAATTGACAGCGCGATTCAAATTCGCCATGGGAAGACTAGGGTCGCATGTTCCCAGAAATAAGGGCTTGTACTGATTCATTCCAGCATTGGTAAAGAGCAAAGTCGGATCATCGACTGGAACGCAAGGGCTGGATGCCCAGAATTGATGGCCATGCTTCTTGCCAAAAAAGTCAATGAAGGTCTGGCGGACCTTCTGCATGGGCCATTCTTTTGCATCTTCTCCACTCATCTTTACTTTCTTTTTAAAGGGAACGAGAATCTCGGTTCGAATAAGATGCTCTGCTTCCTCCTCAGGGATGAATGTTCTGTCCAACAGATGAGTTTTCTGTCTGCGGCTAGGAGCTGGGCAACTACGCGTGGAAATTGGATCAAGATCGAAATTTAGGGGCGGACGCTTGTCGCACGTTTCAGTTCCCTCAAGAATATAGGGGGCCAGGACTTAGTGGGGGAACCGTGTGGTTTTCAATTAGGTTATGAGATTCTGCTCTACGTCAATGGTGGTGATCACACATCAACTGTGCGGGTGACAGACCTTCAGCTTTTCCAGCATTCCTGGTTTCGAGGCGATTTTTAATATCGTCACGAACGGTTGCAACCACACACCGGCTCAGTTCTAACAACAGCAGCAAGACCATTCAAGATGAGTGACAACGAAGAAGTTAGTGTCGACGAGGTCGAAGAGGAGGAGCAGGAAGTCACAGATCTTTCCAGTAGGTAAGTTAGTGAGGCGTGGTGATGGGCCAAATCCAACTCCGTCTCCGGGTATCTAACTTGTATCCTTGCATTTTAGCGATGTCTGCACAAAGTACCAAGAAGCCGCCAAAATTGTCAATTTGGCTTTGGAAGGATTAGTGCAACAATGCATTCCAGGAGCCAAGATCTTGGATCTTTGCGAGTTCGGTCACACAGTCATGGAAGCACAAGCGTCGAAACTATATCAAAAGAAGGTCAACGGCGCCACTGTCGGACGAGGAGTCGCTTTCCCTGTCTGTATTTCTGTCAATGACGTTGTTTGCAACCATTCTCCGCTTCCAACTGAAGAAAGAGTAAGTTTGCCGTGTTCCCTTGCGTTTGATGGGATGGATGGACGAACCAATAGAATCGACAATCCGAAGCTATCGTAGAATGCCTCCATTCCTATCATCTATCCAATAACCTGTCCAGGTCACAATACAAGTGCGCCACGAGCTTGCCTATGTTCCTTTGCGAACAGTTCCTTTCTTTATGAAAGACGGCGTGCCGAGACTGGTGCACAGGCCGTAAACAACAGGAAGAACAACAAGAGAGGACACTCGCGTAGTTGCAGTCGTATCACCCCTCACCGGGTCGATCCTGTGATTCTGTTCTCTTTGGGAAAATGTCATCTTCTATACATGCGCGTTCGTTCTTGTGTCTCGCGCACAAGATGCAGGCCCTCTGTTTCCATGGTTGCCTGGCGCGGTTGTGGATTGACAGTTTCTACACCATAGAAAGCCAAATCTTTTCCTTTTTCTTCAAGAAACTCACGCTTTCTTTTTTCCTTGAAATCTTTGCGTATAGCCTCCTCTAAAGGCCGGAGATGTTGTGAAAATGGATTTGGGTTGTCACATCGACGGTTACATCGCAGTTGCTGCTCACACCTGCGTAGTCAAGGAATCCCCTGATGCCGAGCCTGCCAAGGATGAAGACCTGGGCAACGTCGCTGTTGCTGCCTACAATGCCATGCTGGTTGCTGCTGCTTCGATAACTGCTGGAGCCAGCAATACTGATGTCACAAAGGCAGTCGAGCGTGTTGCCAATGCTTATGGGGTTACTCCTATTTCCTCCGTACGAATGCACCAAATGAAGCGATACGTTTTGGATGGAGTTAAAGAAGTTGCTTTGAAGGAACCTGTACCTGATGATCCAGAAGAAGAAAAGGTACCCGATTGCACCTTCGAACAAGCAGAAGTATACGCTGTTGACGTCGCCATGTCTACTGGCGATGGCAAGGCACGACCAGGAAACTTCCGAACAACTGTGTACAAGCGAAATGTCGAAAAGCAATACCTACTCAAGGTGAAGGCTTCTCGTCAAGTTTTGGCTGAAGTTGATAAGAAATTCCCCACTCTTCCATTCACATTGCGCCATCTGAGTGACCTTCGTTCTGCGAAATTGGGCATTAATGAATGTATTGCTCATGGCTTGCTGACTCCGTACCCCAGCTTGCACGATTATTCTGGCAAGGTTGCTCATTTCAAATGCACTGTTCTCCTGCTCCCATCTGGAACCTCTCGAGTGACTGGTTTGACTCTACCGTCATACTTCACATCCGACAAGACTCCTGATGAAGAAACACAGAAGATCTTGACCGAAATTGCCGATGCTGAAGCCAAGAAAGCTGCCAAGAAGGCTTCAAAGAAGAGAAACAAGAAAAAGAAGAAAGCGGAGGCTACTGTCAGTGCCTAAAAGAGATGGTAGAGATTGAATTGGACGAGATGGGGCGCTGTTTTGTTGCACGTGCAAGTTGGAACTAAATTTCATCTTAAGACCGTTTGAAAGTGCCACAATGCCTTTCAGCATTGACTAGTATTAGCCTATATAGCGTGGTAAATGATTCATATTGTATGCGTTTAGGGAAGGATGCAAAGAAATGGTTGTTGGCGGAGTTCGTCAAGGGTATCCATGTTTTACAATCGTGATCTTTGTTTTTGCAATACCTTGCGAGTGGCATTGAGAATCAATGTCAATTTCATTGCGAGGCCCATCTTTCCTTTGATTTTCAATTTTCCTTGCATAAATGCTTGCTGAGGAGTCAATTTCTTGTTCAGCAGTTTGTGGAAGACTTCCAGAGTCGCAATCACAACAAGGTCAGGCTTCTCTTTTCCCGATTTTGAAATATCTAGGAAAAAACCATCGGATCCTGACAATTGGAATTCAACAGCCGCATTAAATTTTGACTTGAGGGCAGGATTTGAAGCGACGGCCTCTTTCATGGCGGCGACGAGTTCTACTACCGACGGTTCCATGATATGATGCAGCAGACTTGTTCGGAGAACAATGGAAGGAAAGGGAACTGACTACTGGCAGATCTGTATATTTGACCACTTTCCATTTCTCATCTAGATTGTTGGCAAGAAGAACGAAGCAAACCTAGCATCACATACGCATTGACGCACGTACTCAAGCGCAGCTCGTCAATTCTATTGACTCATTCGACCACGAAACTCTCATTTCTCTCTCCTCCATCACAATGCGTTGAGACTGTGCAAATGACTTCCACGCACACCCGTTTCGGCAAGCACATGTGATCAAGAACCTACCTTGACCAGCGTTTCTTTTGCACACACCCTTATCCTTCTCCTGCAAGAGCAGCAGGGTAGAATTTGAATTGACTTCTGTTCCGCTTTCTAGGCTTCTTTTCTCCTTCGAACCATGGGAAATTCGGCCTCAGCCTTGCCTTATTCGATCGACAGTCAAATAGGCGCTCCTCATGATCACAACGGTTGGTCATTGCACAACGGTACATCGACCGACGGACGGCACACTGAGGTCTCTATTTTTGTCGGAAAGAAGCCTTTGCTTGCAAAGACACCTGCATCTCCAAAGTTTTCGCAACAAATGCAATTGATCCCAGCTCTTCATCATTTTCGATACAGCAAGAAATTGCGCCATCCTCACATCTTGAAAGTATACGCAACATTGGACACTGATAACCCCAGCGAAAGCACTACTGAAGGAGGAGCAGCTGCAGCTGCGAAGGTTGCAGCTACAAGCGATAACGGGACAGGGGATCTCATGATAGTCACTGAACCCTGCATGAGCTTGGATGCTTGGTTATTGACGAATCCCAGTCCAGAGCAGCTGGCGTGGGGTTTAGAGTGTCTCGTCAGAGGTTTGCATTTTATGCATGCGTCTGCAAATTTATCACATGGAAATTTGTCTCCATCCTCATTCTACGTCACAAGATCAGGAGATGTCAAGTTGTGGAATTTTAGCCTCGTCACCCAGATCGGTCCGAATTTGGGCCCCGACAATCATTTCAGACAGTGGGAGCAAGTGTGTACCCTAGACGCCTACCGCAGTCCAGAACGAGTCGAACGACGATATGATGCCATCAGCAATCATGGTGTCCACGCCATGGATTCGTACAGTCTGGGAGTTCTTATTGATCATATTTTTCAAGGGAGGATTCCCCAGAAATTGCAAAAAGCGGTTCAACGAATGCAAACTCCCAACATCAAAATGAGGCCTCGTTTGCAGCCACTTTTGAGATGTCCAATATTCGACACTCCATATCAAAAGTTGCAGCTGACTCTGGAAGACGTCGTAGTTCAGCCTGTGGAACAGAAAATTGTTCTCTGGCAAAAGTTGGGATCTTCCATGCAAACTGGAGCGCTACCCAAAGATGTTGCCCTTTATAAAATATTGCCTTTGATACAAAGCTCGGCGACAACTATTTGTACAAATGAGGCGATGTTGACTCAAGATTTGTATCGCAGAGAAGGTAGGTACTCATGCTGCCATTGTGGTGAGCTTGAAGCTTGGGCAAATCTAATTCCCCTACTTTTGTCACAGTTTTGTCCATGCTACAGCCTCTATTTTTCATCGTCGAGACCCATTTGGAACCAGAAAAGATTTCCAAAGAATTAGGACCGCTTGTCGCTCTCTTATTTAAGGTAAAGGATCGGGGAGTTCGGGGTGGTTTGTTGGGTAAGGTCGGGTTCATGTCGCAGCACTTGGACAAGAATTCATTGAATTCACATGTATTTGAACCACTCTGTACTGGTTTCAACGATTCGAATGCGACGTTGCGTGAGCTTACGTTAAAAGCAACTCTTGGATTAGTTCCATTTCTTACCCCGCCGAACTTGGAAAAATTGACACGATATCTTGTTCGGTTGCAGTCAGATACGGAAACATCCATTCGTACCAATGCCGTAATTTTTGTCAGTAAGATCGCGCCAGAAATGGGCATAGCATCTCGGGAGAAGCATTTATTTCCGGCATTCGCACGGGCGATGAAAGATGCTTTCCCTCCTGCTCGACTAGCCGCCTTGCAAGCTATAGTACAAACCAAGGGATTGTTTTCGCCACAAGATGTTGCCGTTAAAGTTTTGCCAGGAGTAATGCCGCTTTTGTTGGACCCCATGACCGATGTTCGAAATGAAGCATTCAAGGTAGTGAATTCTTTTATGGGTGTCCTACAAGAAGAATCGATCAAAATGGCACAACGACAACGTCAGCAGCAGCAGAAACAACAAGCATCTGGTGGTCCAGTGGCTCCTGGGGTTCCAACAAAAGGTGCCGTTGCACCTTCTCCAGCCAGCAGTGGAAGCTATATTTCTGGACTCACATCATGGATGGCTGGCACCACATCGACCGCAACTCCTGCTGCTCCCGCAGTTGCTGCAGCTCCCGCATCCGCCCCAATCGCTCCAACACCTGCTGTTGCTCCAACTGTAGCGGCACCAGTTCAACAGTTTGCAGCGACGTCTCTGACCGCTACAACCATTGCCGACGATGATTGGGGTGATGACACAGGTGGGTGGGGTGACGATGAGGACGCCAATGACCTAGCATTTTCCAATATCGGCGCTACGACTGCGGCGAAACCTCAACGGGCCTTCAGTAGTAGTATGGAAAAGCCAGTGGATGACGATCCATTTGCCGCTATCGGAATGAAAACTACAGGAGGTACCAAGCTGAGTTTGAACAAAAAGAAAGGAGGTGGACTCGTCCTCCCCAAGGCAACGGCAGCAGCCACCAAACTGAGCATCGATAATGACGATTTGGCAGATGGATGGGATGATTTTTAAATTTCGAAAAATACCAAGTCGTTGAGCTTTTCTATTCTAATTTACACCATTACAGTAGTGATACAATTTCACGATGAAAAGGATGACGATGGGCTGGTCGATGCTGAATTCGTAGAGAGCGTTGACATCTTCTTGTGAAGCATTCTGGGAAGATGACCCATCTTGGACATGTTTCGACGAAACGACACCATTTTTCCTAACTTCAAAGGCGTCGGTACATCCCCAACCGCGTCATTGTCATTGACAATCGACGACCGGCCTTTCCCAGTATGCTGCACCTCAATGCCCAGCTCCGGTGACCGTTGACTGCTCTCTCCAGTGCCTCCTGCCTCAGTTTGTTCCAGCCGCTTGGTTCTCGCTTCCTCTGTCAACTTCAACGCTTGCCGTGCCATCGTTATCCATGTGTTGGCAATTTCCAAAAAGGTTTTTTTCGAACTTGAGACAATTTGGGATTCAAAGGGGCAACTCTCTTTAAAGATCACTTCATAATAAATAGAGAGCGATGAATGGTAGACTTGATCAACTTTTTCCGCTGTCACGATCCATCTCTCCGTGATGTAAAAGCGATCACAAAAAGGCACTTCCTTTAATATGGTTGTCGCCTCGAGTACCAACAGCTTCTTGGATGCTACCAGAGCACGCTGCTTCTTCGTGGCGTTGGCATAGGGTGGACCGAAAAAACTGTTGGTCTTGGTCTTGAACGTCAAAATCCTTTCTTGCATAGCAATATCCACGCTTTCTGCGCTTTTGGGATGTAGAGAGGCTTGTTGAATATTTTCTAGTTCTTGCCATTTTCCGTATTCGATATTTTTGTCTTGGCGTTTCCGTTGCAATTCTGCAAATGTAAAGGGAGCATCGTTGGCAAAGAAAACATCAAAAAACTCTAGGGCATTCAAGCCAGCGAGAGTGACGTTTTCCTTGGCGCATTCGGTCATTGGGGGATAGTGGAGATTGATCCAGTCGAGTGCTTCTTGTGGAGTTTCCAATTCTGAGGGATGCTGTGGGCCTGTCTTGGGCGGTTGAATGGAAGATGTCCCTTGTTGCACATCTTCTGTCTTGCCGGCTATAACTTCCTTCTTTGAGGATTCATCAGCTGTAGCATTTCCTTCCACAATAGGACTAGGCAACAAAAGTCGTTTTGTTTCCGTTTGTTTCGTTTCATTTTGTTGCGTTTCTCGTCTTACAGGTTCTTCTTTCTGTTCCTTAAACTTGGAAAACAATCCTTCACCACATATATCGTCGTTGGCCAAGCATACTTTCACAGTACCAACGGCTGTCAAGGCTCCTGCTACCCACAAAACTGGATGAACAACCACTACCAAGCCACCTAAGAAGACCGCAAAGCCCATGGGCGGGATATATGAAGATTGCCAACCCACAAAATCTTCTTGGCTAAAATAGTTGGTCGAAGATGCACGACTGACATCGTCATCATCAAAGTCCTCCATATATCCAGGAGGCACCTCTTTATCCTTGCTGTTGCAATCCCAAAACTGTCCCATCCAATCTTCCTGCAAGGGAGACGTATCTATCAATTCGGAGCGGTCTATCGCCTTGCCATCATCATCATGACTCGCAACCTCCACCGTCATGTCGTCATGAGGCTTCATCGGCAGACGTAGTGTGCTGTTGTTATCGTTGTCTATCCTTGCTCTATAAGGTTTGTATGCACACAACAAAGTTTGTAGTCTCAATTTCCACGTCTTGTACTTTGTAGGGCGAGTCAGAGACAATGCAGGTTCGTTTTGGCATGATGTTCTATCTGATTCGCCTTTGTAGGCCAGTTAGATTCCATTCTTGTGGTTAAGTGAGGTTCCGTTGAACGTCTCATTTTGCCACAACGGAAACAACCGGCCGGGTCTGGCTCGCCAACGACATCCAACGGAAAAGGCTGCCTGATGTTCGAAAAATTGCGGTCGGAGGAGAAACGGATACACACACATACGTATAGGATGCACACACATCGGTCAAAAGACCAGTACTTATGTAGTCTCATCTAGACGCGTTTGAGTCTCCTTCCGTTACTACTAGAGTATGTCATTTGCAACCAAATCCATTCCTTGTTTGATCTGGGAGCACAATTCAACTGCTTCTTCTTTGCTTTGACAGTAAATAGCTTTGAAAACCTCGGCTTTGTCGCCTCCTTCAATGAGTGACATTTCAATACCCCAAACTTCTTCGCCATCTATCTTCTGGAGTCTGCAAACTTCTGCTTTGGATATCCGCTCGTATTTTACAGCCATCAATTCCTCGCCTTTCGGATCCAACAAAATAAACCGAATCACGCTGAACAAAGCAACCCGACTCTTCATGTCCATGTGGCCCAAATAGTTCTCTCCCCCGCAACTTGTACGAAGCATCAGCGCTGCGGCAACCGAGTCTTCCAGTTTGAACGGTCGCAGCACTTTGTCGCGGCCATACATGGGACGACGAGGTCGAAGCTGGTTTTGTTCGAGGGCCAAATTGTTACGATCTGTAGTTTTTTCAACCGTACTCTTCACGCCAATCATGACGTCCGTGGCAGCATCGGAAATACCAATGATTGGCTTGACCATCAAACCTAAGAGGCCTTTTCCGACCCCCTTGGCAAAGCCCTCAAATCCACGCTTTTCGGCCCCTCGCATGGGGGCTTTGACGACACCCGTGACACCATCCCGAAACCCGTTGACCAGTTTCGTGAATCCGCTTTCCACACCGCCGGCCAGCGTCAAATTACCATTCTCGTTGAGTCGAAGGGTCTTGTCGCGGTCTCGTTTCTGTGCGTAGCGACGATCCAATGTCAAAACTGCCATGTTCTTGGAGAAGGTTTCGGTCAATAGAGAAGCAGAGTCCGCAACACCACCCACCGTGTGACGTGCTAGAGACTCAGTACCCCTGGCAACACCATCCACAAGAAAGGATGGGTCCAGCTCTTTCACACTCCTCTTCAATCCCTTCACGGGCTCATTGACAAAGTCACTGACACCTTCACCGACTCCTCGAATTAATCCCAGAGGGTTTCCAAACGCCGCTAGAGATCCAAGCAATGCAGGCACGTTTTGGCGCAAAGAAACCAGATAGTGTGTCAAGAGAAAAGTCGTAAGTTGTGGTCCAGTGGAAATGTGGTTCTTAAGGCCAACACCAGAAAAGTTCAAAGAGGCATCATCAAGTCGGAGCAATGCGTCTACGACGATGCTCTTGAAGACACCTCGAACAACTGACAGCGGTGTCTTGTTTTTTCTGCCAACGCGAACACCAAGGAGAGCGCTGCTGCCAACCAGAACATCGCCTTTGCGTACGGCTTCATGAATTGCCGCTGTTTCTGCCCCCTCCAACACAGCTTGAATCGGAGTCAATGCCCGTGCTGGCGCTACAGAGAGGTTGATATTGCAAGGGAGAATAGTCAATCCTTGAATATAGAGCTTTTGGTTTTCAGATCCAAAAGCAGCCGCCTGCGCCATTATTTGCTCAGGAGTATCAAAGTGAGGAAAAGGAATGAATTTCTTTTGCTCTGTGTTCTGCAATGAAGCACCCGCCCGCCCTGCTTCTGTGTCCTCCAGATTGCGAAAGTGACCCTTTAAGCCCTGCATGAATCGTTGGAGGCGTACAAGAAAGGCGAGATCCAGGGCAATCACTAGATTCCTAGGCGCAACGGTCACTGATCGCAAGCACTAAAATGGTGACAGGCAGAAATGAAGTGAGACATCCAAATAAGACGAGATGTCCACAGGACAGTGCGCTGCTTACCACAATTCCAGACTTGTGCTTTGGTGAAAACGCAAGTGCTACCACCAAGAGTGGTGCAGAACGAGATACGTCGGCAGAGGTTCGGCTGGTTTCTTCTCTGGATGAATCGTCCTCGTCTGGACGAACAGCCACCTTGAAAGGAGCACTTGGAACATGATTGTCTACCTGCACCCACCCAACCGAGATGATTACCGATGCTTCCGTTGTCCGCAGCTTGCTCCACCTTGCAAGAGCGTTGATATTCCTCATCGATGCGACTGCAATCTCAGAAGGGACAGAATCAACAAAACTGAAAACGAAGCCACCAAACTCTGCTCTGAACGAATAGACTTCATCAAATTCCATTTGTTCCGTCGAATCATCGACCCCCTTTGAGCCGGCTCCATCCCCTACGACAGCGTTTCTCTTGGCATCGTTTTCGCCAGGCAATTGTTGTGAATTCACTCTTTCAATTGTAGCAAGGCCGGCATCCATGATCTCGCGGGTAAAGTCTCGTTGAGCTGAGTCGCAGAGACGCTCTTTCGCACGGCTTTGCGTTGTAGACATGTACGATACTTCTTCAAAAGCATTACGGAATACGTCAGGGGCTGGCTTTGAAATAAGACTTTGAAAATGAATCAACAGATGTGAGAAAAGCACAGTGGTGCCACCCAATGATGCGTGGAACTTACATAAATTTCAGCACACGAGTTGGGCCATCATTGCTCACAACTCCCAGGATTCGAATTTGCTGAAGAGAGTCTCTTGTACCCGATACATAGGGCGCAACAATTTTTGAGGGATTCAACCGAACGCTGTCTCCCACAGTAGTCAACCCAACAACCTTCCTCGTTTCAATCCCCGCCCTACTCGAAAGTGGAACAAGGGCGACTCGGATCCGAGTCAGTTCGGCCATGGAAGCTTCTTTCCTGTGCGCATATTTGCCCTGGCGATAAGGTACGTCAAGTGCAAATGAAAATTTCTCATTGGGCCGAATCAAATCTCCATCAAGTTGGGTATGATCGTCGACCCAACCATGGGACTTGAGATCTTTCTTTTGCAATGACGACGTTGCACTTGAACGGTATGAAAACGTCGACAATGGGTTTGCAAGATTGCCATCTTGCGCCAGCCAAATAGGAAAGGTAGACAAATTCTCGATTCGGAATAGCGAACCGTCTCCATGGAGGTCTTCCTCCTTAAAAGATACATTAATCCCAGTCCCACCTGTGGAAGGGCGAACCTCAACAATTGCTCGCAGCGATTCAACCTCTGCTCTATCTTGGCCTTGTTTGGCACGCTGAATTGATCGCACTCTGAGCGGCACCATCCCTAGCTTGCAAATATCGAAACCACCACTCCATCTATACAGGTTCTCCCCTCGGTGGCTATACCCTAATGGACGTACGCTTACAAGACCTGGCAGACGAAAGTCGGCCCAATAGAATGGTTTGACCTGCCCAGGTGATAGCCTCATCAAAGATGCATCCGGTGCTCCTGTCTGCTTCAATTCAATAGTGAAACGTCCGGAGCCATTTTGCACAAGAAATCTTGGTGACACAATCATCGAACGTGAGAACTCTCCCCATTCCCCTTCAACATCTGAGATCGAATAACAAAGCTCAAACATATCTGAGTCGAGACATGCAGATCCATAGGTCATTGAAGATATTTTTTCACCGTCTTTGTTTGGCTCCTCCGGTGGCGTCGCGCGCGCCCTTGTCAGGGCTGGCCATCTGGTAGCAAGGACACGAATAACTCCATGGCTTCCACCAGCACTTGGTATTGTAACCGGAGAGCACCATGTACCATCCCCACTTTTTATTGCTATCTTGAACAATTTCTCTTCATCATCTTTGTCATTTTTTTCGTCTTTTGATTTGCCAATATTTCGGTCTTGTTTGCGCCTGAGCTTCCGCTGTTCCTTTGAGAACGAATCAGTTAACGGCTGGTGTATTGCTTGAATTCCCCCAAGCAGGCGCAATCCACCTGTATGTACTGAAGCGCTCTCAATTAGGCGAGGTGAACCGATCGGAGAGAGGCGATGACCAGTTCTTGAACGGAAATACCTTCTTCGGCGAAATGTGTGGGCAGGATCAAAGTCACGGTTGCCAGTGAATGACCCAGCCGATGTGAACAAAGCCCTGCAGCTTTCCCAGCCACCATGAATTGCTTTGGCTTGGCCAACACAATCGATTGCCTGATTTCAAGTGTCAGAGAAAGCAGAAAAATCAGCCAACGATAGACCTGCAGCAAACTTACCCAACTCTCATCGATCCATTCCCAGCAATGGCCTGCCTTTAGTAGCTGCGTGACATTCTCTCGATAGCTATCATAGCTTTCCGAAGCCCACCAACGGCGCCTTACTGTCGAACCATCAATTTCGATGTACTCGAATACTTCTTCTACAAGCTGCTCGCACTCTTGACATGGAAGACTCTCAATCTCACCGCTCTCTTCAACTTCTCTAGCTGCACGTTTGTTTGACAATCCTGTTCCCTTATCACCGACTTCAAGAAGGTTTGCAATTTCCATTAATGCTGATTCTGCAGTGAATCGGGCCAATGATTCGTCTGATAGACTGAAGCCTTCCGACTGGCGCTTGCCAGGTTCGTGAAGCTGGTAGGATGGACAGCCGAAGTTTAGAGGTAATGAAGTGACGTTCCTGATCCACAACTCAGCATAGATAATGACCTCAATACCATACACACGACCATGGGATGGGTCATCAGGAAGAGTCATCTTTGGTACAATTCGAACCCCAAATGTCAAAGGAACTCCAAGTCGATCATCATTGACTTGGATGTTGACTTGTCGAGCTCTTGGAGCCATTGCTGCCAAAACACTCTCAACTCGATCTTCGATTTGATCATCTCTCTTTCCTTCGTGTTTTACAACGGAGAGACGAGCCCAATTTGACCAGTCTGAACTGTTTGAACCCATAAACCTTGCTTCGATTTCCTGGGAGCAGAAGTCGGATGCGAATACTTCGGTGCATTGGCCACTTTCCAGAGAAGTCCTCCTTGATCCCGTTTCGCCATCAAACGTAAAAACAGAGGGATCCCGCTTTTGCTTAGTTGAAGGTTGAAATGAGCTGTCAACTATTCTCCAAGACTTTCCCACCGTATTAGCCACCTCCCATTCAAGAGACATCGGCAGCATATTTCGTATAGTCAAGCCAGAATCAACAGTCACAGATATCACCTCGTTGAGCTCACTCTTCGTGTATTTGTTCAACAAAGTGTTCTCTCCAGTGGATTGGCGTCCATTGGATGATGTTGTCTTCCCTGATGCAGAAGATGAGATGCCGAAAACAGAAAGCCAGGCCGCACTAAGTGCACCGTCAGTAGGAGTGCATCCTACAAAAGTCAAATCACGGAATGTCTCTTTCCATACCCATCGACCTATCTCACCAGAGTCACCCTTCCCCTGCATTTTAAGTGATACGGGACCAAAGTGCAGGACACTCGTTTCACCCCAGCAAAAACGCGAACCATCTTCAGATCCTGGTCGAACGTGCACGTAGACTGGATCTAGCTTCAAAGCCAACCAAAGGGGGAGGTAAAAAGGAGTCTCAGGAAGAGAAAAGCCGATTGATGTCACTTGAGCAACTGGCCCTTCTGAAAGAAGTGTGTCCTTTCTTACACCTACTTCGATTGGAGTGTTGAATCCCGATGACACAACACGGACAGCAGTGCTCAAAGTCAAGATACGACGATTATCCTCTATCTCAACTTTCCAGACGACAGGAATAGAGTATTGGGTCCGGGAATCCTGATCTTCATTCGTATCATTTTGTTTCTTCACAATTAAATGCCGAATTCTACTGCCAACCTTGTAAACCTGGAGGTCCCTCAATGGTTCAACTGAAACTCCGGATACAGCTTGTATGGAAACAGTGAGATTAGGAAAACGCCCCTCGTAGTCTCTGATTTTGTTTGATCCTTGCTTCGTCCCTCTTCCTTCCGTGGAATCCACTGCATGGTCAGAAATCAACTCCATATTGAACCTTGCATCTTCTTTGTCAGCAATTTCTATCAGCCCTAGAGGATCGTAATCTTCGAGCCCAGCATACTCACCCACGCCGCACAGGCCGAGCTGATCATTGCCAAGCCCTGCGTCCATCTTTGTTCCCCGCCCTTGCTGCACAAATGCGATGGACACACCGGTTCGATTCCGGAATACAAATGGTTTTGCCGATGTACCTTCCCTCTTGTCAGCGCCCCTTTTCTGAGCAAAGACCAGTGCAGCCTGTGCAGCTTTTTGGGCCTCAAACCGCTTTGCGTGCTGGTACCTTTGAGCTTGGTCGTCTGAACGAGCAATTATCTCCTTATCCAGTGAGATATCTTGTTCACTGAATTTCGATCTCGAATTCTTATCACTCGAGAAGCTTTGAATTTCGCTGGCGAGTTCCTCGTCGATGGTTGTGGGGTCATCATCCTCAGCCTCGACTATAATACTCTGTCGCCACTCCTTCCACTGGCTTGATGCCTTGACGAACACTTGCGCCGCAGCATCAGTCACATTTACAGTCAACATTTGCGATTCCATGTTGGTGCTAGAAACTCCACCTCTGAATACTTGCTCATGTAAGAGGTAATCTGAAAGTTCTACGGCAATTTGACCAGGACGACTTTTGGTACCCTTCAGCATCTCGAAGAGTAAATACAGCTGTGATGGTTCCATGAGTGGCTCCCAACAAGCAATTCTTGGGTGGAAATAGTCAATTGCGCACAATGCAAGTATGCTAACTGTGATAACAGTCTCTGATTGATAGTTCGCAATCTCCTTCGGCGACAGGGCAGTCTGCTCTTCGTTGTCTCGGCAGAGAACACTCGCACCAAGTCTGAGCAACGAAGGGGCATTTGCATCAACGATTCGGGCTTCCACACCCATCCCACGCTCCACATGGACTTTCACGGTGCTGAGTTTAGCTCGGAACAGCGGCATATCTCGCCCATTTAAGTCATCAATGAACGAGAACGCGATACCCGACGTTGAGATATCAGCTTCTTCGACTTTCCCCCAGACCTCCGAATCCACTTCCATAAATGACAACCAATAAACTTGGCTTTGCAGAATGTCGGAAATCGAGCTGTACGTATTTCTTTCTGCACCTTGAAAGGAGAGAGACTCCAAACGGCGAAAAGCTTCTTCGACACCCATTTCTTCTACGGAGACGCCATTCATCGCAACGATGACAGCACCTATACGCGGGACGCGGATCTCCCTTTGTGCAGAAAAAGTTGCTTCAATTTCCTCTGCATTGCTTTCGTCTATACTGCACCCACTTGTCGCGTGCGAAAAGTTAGTGAGAATCTTTGTTACGACAGGGAAACGGCCACATAAACTTCTCTCCAACTCAAGCCCTCGGGACATGCCGAGGCGAAACTTCACATCGTAACAGGTCGCAAGGTGATGCGTCGACAACGGCCGATCGTCTTCCGCTGTAAAAACGGAAAGAGTTGGGGATTCGGGAATGCCCGTAGACTGTTCATAACCCTCCTTGCCTCCCTTCAAAGGAGTGGATCGAGAAGTTTCGAGTTGCGATGTTGGCCGTTCAAACGTCACTTTAGTTGGACGCTTGCATTTTGAGAGATGCCGGACAACTTTGTCTAGGGAACATTGTTCAAAGTTCTGTCCGTCAGCAGCAACTAGAATATCTCCAAGCCCTATTTCATTTGCATACTCAGAGTTTTGAGTATCAATGACTACGATTCGGCCTGCTTCTGCCTTCAGACCCAATCCCAAGCGCTCAGATCGAAACGTTATGCTGTACGTTTCTTTCGCCGGACGTCTTGATTCAAAATGATCGACTGATTCGTCAATGTCTTCGCTTGACAATTGTTTCGGAATAGTATTGTTTGTAGTGTGCTGGTGGCGCTTCGATGACCACCGATTCAGAACTGTTTCGATCAGTTGTAGATCCTCGAAACTTACCATCGTTGAAACAGGCTCAACATTCACATACAGAGATCGCTTTGTCGGGGAGAGTTCATGTCTTAGTTCAGAGTACTCAACACCAGTTGTCACTGGTTGAATCAATGCGACACCAAGTGTATCTCCGACGCTACTTTTTGGGTTTCGGATTTCCTCTGGTTGTAGTGGAAATATGGATGCATAGTGCTCCCCGACCATTTCAACATGACGCATCTTAAAACCCAGAGCTTCATCAACATCAGGGTTGATGTAGCTTTCCATGCTGTGCAGTTGCGCGTTGAGTGATGTTAGGTGCTGGGTATCATTCCGCGACAGAAGATCATTCATCATCGTTACATCGGCACTTCGTACACGGCATATCTTGCTGAGATTAACAACTGCGAGACTGCAAGCAACGGAGCAACCGGGACGGAACGTTAGAAAAGAACGACAGTGCTCAGTCAGTTAAACATTATAGGAGACGTACCCCCGTAGCACCAATGCTCTTGAATGAGGATCGCTTTCGTCCGCGAGAAAAAATACCCGAGGATAGTGGGCTACTAATTTGAGTTGGAAACCTTGGTTGCGAAATGAACCTGATTTAGCTTGCTGGACACTGCCTGCTGCTCGAGAAGAATCGGTCGCTTTCTTTTCAAGACCAATCACCGACGCGACTTGACTGGTTTGCGTCTTCCATTCGCAGGACAAGAATGCAGCAATTTCCTTGAAGGGGCGTATTAGTGCATTCACAGACAGATTGTTGACGACAACTTTGGCAACTGTCACTTTTGAGTCTGAAGGGAGTTCGCAGTCCTTCAATGATCCTGTAGCGATGGCCGATCCAGCTGAACATCTGTCTACATTCACAACAAGTTGTGCGTCGTCCGATCCTCTTGTGCTGATTTCCTCGTCACTTGAAGAAGAATAACCTTCGACAAGAACGTGAAACGGACAAGGTTGTCTGATGGGATTTCGCTGTGATCGTTTTGATTGTGCTGATGGCAAGGATGAGTAGTATTGTCGCCGTACGAGACGCCCGTGATCGCCAAGATCAAATAGTCCCAAACGAAACAAGGAAAGACAGAAAGAAAAGTCGCCAGTATCTTTTTGCGAAGCAGAAATTTCCACAAGTTGAACTCTCAAAAGCGATATGTCATAATGGAAAGCCTGGAGAAGCTCGTCTCCTTCCTCAATGCCATCAACGTCATCGTCTCGGCGCAATTTCAACGAGAGGCCATCAAGCTTAAAACTGACTTCTAAAGCTGTACTCCTTTCCGCGCTTTCGTGTGCCATGGATGCCTGAGTCATGGTTTCTGACAATTTTCGCTCTTTTTTTCGGTCCCTCTTTCCTGCTTTCCCATACCTTACAAATCTAGCGTTGGAGGCATACTCAACTTGACGCGACTCAATCTCAATTGTATCAGCACCACTACCGAGGCCATCCTCCTTTTTCTCCTCTTCCAACCAATACGCTTTCTCTATATTGTCCCAAGCCTCTGTGTCGATCCTCCGACCAACATTATCTCTAACTACCGCTTGAACGAAAACAAAATCACTGTAGTTCAACTTCAAATGCAAGAATGACAGCTTCCCTCGCAATGATATCTCTCGACCGACTACAGTAGGTTTCTGTAGTATGATCTCAAGGTCAATTGGATTCGTCGCCGAGGACAAATCGTTTACATTTATAGTGTCCTTCATCATGCCGCCACAGAATCCAGTGAGCTGCAAGGACAAAATTCGCCACCAATCACCTTGTTTCATCACCGATGAATCTTTCGTCGTGTCGCTGTCGAAAACCTCTTCGAACCAACTCTTCATGTTCACATCACCTATGAAGCACGGAAAGTAAGCCCACTTCACTAAACCAAGAACACGATAGCGTCTTTCAAAGGCTTACCAAGCTTCAGCATCATCCCTCCCACTAAAGATTCGTGTTGTGGTACCAACACTTGTGGTGAATCAACAGACAGTTCCAAAAAGCTCTTTGTAAGAATTCTCTTTTCAAGAAATCCTTTCGCCGCACGTGATGTAGCACCCATACCCTTTCCTGGAAGCCCATTTGACAGATAGTCAAGGATTTCCTCTGTTCTCTCACGCAAATAGGTAAACTGCACAGCTGCCACATAGACGTTCAAAACGTCATCAACCTCTCTGGACTCGGAAACGTGTAATCGAACCCAATCTGGAACTTCATGCTTTATGCTGGAGGTAGAAAGTCGCTTTTTGAATGTCTTGTAGCGAATCCGTAAAAATGCGTCACGCCCGGTTTTGTTTTTCTCATCCCTATGATCTTTCGACTGAACTTGAAGAATATTCCTATTCTGTTTGACGATTGCCACACCTTGCGAACCTTCCTTGTTGTAGTTGTCAGAGTCCCAGACAAAAAGATCACCGAGCTTACCATCTACATGTAGGCCTTCTTCCGATGAATCAAGCCCAACACTACAAGCCGACAAAGTCAGCTCAACAAGTCTCCGATGCTGGTGTTCTTTGTTCAGACAAACCGTGAAGCTGTCAACAGTGAAAATTGCATGTACTTTCAGCTCAGCCTCCTTCTTCGATACACCCTTTGCCAAATATTTTTGAGGTGATTCCATCGATGGAGTGGCAACGATGTCATCAAAGTCCCCATGGTAAACTTGGGATACTTTCGCTTTGGAGTCTTTTCGCAGCCTTCCAAGAAATCGCTGTATGGCAATTACTGTAGACGGATTCCATTGGACGGCAAACGAACGTAGGCGGACCGTATATTGGTGTTCCAGCTTTCCAGACAGTAGACAAATGACTTCTATCAACTCCTCTGTTTCCTGCTCCCTTGCAGCAGAAGCTTCTTCTGCCCTCTTAATGAGAGCTGATGAAACGGCAATATTCCCATGTTCGTCAGTTGTCAGACGATACTGGTCCCATTCCATTTTTCTTCGAGAAACCTTTTCCACAGCTGGACTCTCTGATGTAGGGATAGCGTGAGGACTAAGAAGCCCCATCACACCGGAGCGGCTTGATGCTGCAGTGCGAAAAGGTGATTTGACATCTTGCAGGCAATCAAAGAGATCGAGACTCCCCAAGCGGACTCTAATCGATGTATTCCCAGTCTTCAAGACCTCCTGACAAAAATGAAACTTTCCCAAAGACAAGATAATCAAATCCTGGGTCCCTGCAAAATGGCGCCCACTATCATCCGCAACTTCCAACTCAAATCCATCTAGAGATAGATTGTACAAATTCTTGTGCGGGATTGTACAAAACAACTTCTCATCAGAGTCGATTTCAGAATTTGAACTCTCGGTGCTTTGAGCGAGGGATCCCGCAGACGCAGACTTCACAAACCCTCCCTGCTGCACCGAGGGCTGCCCTTCCCTCGTTGAACGCAAAACACTGAGGCACACATCAATTGCGATGATGATGTCCGAGTACGCAGCACGAGCCATCAGAACGTCGCCGCTAACTTGCAGCGTGTGCTCCGTGCACTCACCCACTCTGTCACCATTACACTTTTCGATGAGACCGACAACTGACCATGGGTGGATCAATGAGTTACTGCCATCATCGATCCTATGAATTGGCTTCTGGGTCGAGACAGTGTAGACTTCCACATCATGAAAGAAAAAAGAGCGTGAAATTGTCTTTGTTTGACCATCATTTGTGTTGAGGTAGTCAAGATGATGCATACGAAGAATCACACGAGTTGAAGGAACAAAAGTTGATGACAAAATGATTCGGGGCCATGTCAGCGACACCCGAAGCTGGAATTTGGGCAGATAGCGAGATGTCGAAGATCGAAACCCTCGATTGCTGGCCAATCCCTCATCTGATATTCCAGCAATCCAGTCGAGTTTTTCGTCTCCATCGTCTACAAAATCGCTTCGTTTCCCAGCAACGTCGGCTTCTCCGATCCGATACCATCTATCTCCAACATTAATCATGCGTCTGATTTCTGATGTGCTGAGAAATTCCGGCTCCGGAAGATCTTGGAAAAACTCTACAAAAGTGCTCCATGCTGGCACTATCATATAGATGCAAGGATCAACGATCTCCAAAGTCTTCACATTGTCACCCGATATTTGAGTCTTCGATGTGTAGGTCAGTTCAGGTAGCATTTCCTGACTTGTGATACCTTCTGACGAAATGTTCGTGTCATACTTTGACATCGACAGCATCGTTTCGTATCCCGAAACTGCACTTGGAGCGACAAGTTCCACGTCACATGTCAACCTTTGCTCAACCACAAGATCGGATGCTTTTCGAAGGGTCCAGTGAAAATCCATGCATCTTGCAATGGCCATAGTCTTGTCTGTGTCCTTCTCAACAATGAGACTGAAACTCAGCAGCGGAACAGCCACTGTTATATCGTAAGTAGTTGGTGCAACATCCTTTTTGTCGTATCCGTACTTCACCATTATCGAGTTTTGATACTTTTCAAGATCAGGCTTTGGTATGCTTTGTAGCGCCTCCCACTCATTGAGGTGCCTCGAAAGTTCGCCAATATTGTACGACAGAATGTGCTGTACTAGAGCGTATTCAGATCGACGGAGAGCTATGTCCAGGTTATCAAACCTGCAAGCAACCTTCCACTTTGGTATGATTCGAAGCGCCAAAGGGCCGGTTGGCCATCGCAAAGCCACGTCCGCAATTGCTGGAGTTTTCCCAAGTTCCCGTCCACTCGCGCTGTATAATCTCAACCCCTGGAATGCAATATCACAGTTGTTGTACCACTGCATTCTATCTACTGCTGGATCTCTGTTTGACACTGTAGGATCATCTTGGACGATACAACTATCATATTGATTCGAGACCTGGATATTTGATAGTTGCAGGAGGATGAATTGAGGAGACTGGTATGCTACAGGAAAGAGTAAAGCTGGGGATTCGAGAGAGATGTCGAATCTTGTGAAGTTGAAACCCGCTGCATCACTGCCATCAAGAAACGCATTGGTAACTTCCAGCGTGTGGCTCTCAGTCTGCTGCAGCACGACTTCCGAAGGAGATTTCTCGCCGCCCATTACTTCGGTGCCAATGACTCCCTCGAAAAAGTAGTCCACAATCTCAAACCAGAGCTGCTCAAGGAAAACGAATCGCATCGGACTGAACCTGGCATGAATGAAGTTGTTACAACCTGCAACTAGACCATGTTCGCGATCGATCCTAACACTTTGTCTACGCGTTTCCTCGTTTTCATCAACGCCTGATGTGTAGTTTCTGGCGGCCGGGTTCACAATTATCTCCATCTCAAGCAGCGACGAAGGTCGCGAGTCGCTGTTGCTATCAGGTTCTGGTTTCAACCCGATTATTTGGCCGTACAGTGACTTGCATGCCAGGGCATCGGGGTCGGTAAAAACCAGATTCCCAATCCTCATCTTAGTCCTTGATCCCCCCTTGGGATTGGCTGTGTAGGAAAAGGAAGTCCCGTCCATTTGAGCAGTCACCAACTTCCTGTGGCGTGACTCCTTGTTGAAACTGACCCGAAGCTTTGAGAGTTCGAAGATTACTTTGAAGGGTTTTGGGGGTTCTCGCTGCTGAATTTCAAACCCAACGAGTGGCTCGCTTTGTTCTGGTGACAACGTCGACAAAAATGGGGACATAGGAGGTTGCGGTGCTTGATGAGAGGACGAGGTGAAATTCATCCTGGGTGAATCAACAAATTTTGATTGCAATCTTTGCCCGTCAATTTGATGCCATGAAGTGGTCGAGGCCTCTGAGAGTGACCGACGCCTACTATCAATTCCCGACCCGGCATCAAAGAACTCATCCTCTTCGGCGTCGAAAAATTCGTCGGACTCAAGTAATGACGCTGCGCTCTTCTCTTCTACACCCTTCTGGGTCCATAAATGGTGCGAAGTAGGCGGCAATCGCAACGCCTTCTGTATGGCTGCAAGTGTTTCCGGGTTCCACTCGATGTACAATTCGTGGAACCAAATTGAAAGGACGTCTGGAACGAGCTCATCCGAGAAACCACCATTGGATGTTGTAGCATTCGATTTGCTTCTGTACTCTATGGCCACAAGATCTTTTCTTCCAGCTTGACCAGACTTTCGAATAGCGTCAACTCTACTCTTTTCCCACGACAGACCAGAACGCAAGTCCAATGGAAGATTTTCAGGAGGAACTGAAGACAGCAGCAATGCAAAGTCCTTGCCTGCTTTCTGGTATAAATCTATAGCACCGAGCGAGTGTAACTTTGCATCAAATGTGATCAACGAATCCCCATTCTGGGCTTCTTCTATGAAATGCACTCCCTCAATTCCGTGAAACGCGAGATCGACAAGCGGAGTCTGCAAGGAAGCCGAGGTCAAACTTTCTTGGCTTGTCCGCAAGTCAAGGTTGCTGTCACTGTCATCAATGTCATTGCTAACTCTCAATGTTATAAGCGGGGCTGAGAACTTGAACCTGATGGCACGACAGATTGTCTTCTTTTCTGCTGCAGTGATGCCGAGCGTTCCAAAATCGTGGGAAATTTTTCGCTTGGATGGACTTGCTGCACCTACGAAGCCCCGCTGGGAGTCCAAAGAGACAAAAGATAGTGGTACAAGCTGGGATGTTCTTCGTACCGCCGTTTCTCTTTTCCTGCGTTCCCATTGCTGTTTCAAACGAAGAACTAGCCGCATGGCTGACGATGTCAAGTTGAACGCAAGACGTGGCAACGTGGCAGAAATGTGTACTCTGGTAACTTCGTCGACAATTTGAGTGTCTCCACCGGCAATTTTCGTGAATATAGCAAAATCCAGAGAGAACGGCTCGACCAATTGGTGAGGAGGGGTCGTGCTTGAATCTTTACGTGGGAGTGGCTGTGATATGAACATGGCCGCCGTGGCACTGCGAACCTGTATATTGCTCAGCACTAGGTGCCACTGATCATCAAATTCATATTCAGCATCATTCGCTGATGCTTCATTTGATATTTGCAATCTTCCTAAATCCACAGCAAGAATTGGGCCATCGTAGCGATCGATATCTTCCGGTATTAACAGCTCGGGAGACCCAACATCGACGTCCACAACAATCTTCTTGTGCTTGTGAGCCAACGCTTGCAAGAATTTCCGCTTTTGTCTTTCCCTCCAATCGTGGGCTGCTGATGCCATTCTTTGCATGTCATCCACAAGTTCAGGTGTTTTGATCGTTGCGAGCACTCTGCTCAGACCCTCTACAGGAAGTGTTGAATACACAATCTCCATGGGGAGGATTCGGACTTGGATCTTTGTTGTTGATCCGCGTTCATCATCGTACAGGATTCTTCCATTCTTTGATATCCACTCCAATTTTCGGCTCACTACAATGGACAGGCTTCGGGAATATCGGATTCCGTTTATCACAATGAAATCATCTGCAGACACATTGCAGTCGTTTTGCTTTGCGTCAATCAGGTTTGGAAAATGACTCTGGTGACCGCTGCTGCTGCTGGATAAGGTAAGATCCTTCACGATCAATGAAGCCAATGCGCATTCCGTGTCCCACGATCCGTCTTCGCACCACGTATGTTTCTGAATCCAGGCACTAGATATTCGAATGATCGGCGCCGATTTCGTTTCTTTAGTGGAACGAGTGCTCACTTCGTCGTTTATTTGAAGTGCAAACTGCCGACAGACAAAGGAAGCGGACCACCTCACGACGCCCATCTGTTGCTGATTTTGATCGCTCTGTATCGAAGCTCGTCGCTGACCGGCGCGTATACGATTCTTCATGTTGGTCTTCTCTCGTTCCAGTGCTTGCATCATTTCATCCATCATCCAAGAACGATGCTCAACTGTGAGGATAGTGTTGTCGCCCTTCGATATTCCTGGTTTGGAACTTGCTGGGATCGTTTCTGCCTTGGATTTCAACGAATCATAAAGTGATATTCGAAAGGCTACAATCTCTCTCGCAAACAATTCATCTTCCATCTCCAGTAGCGATTGATGGACCAGGAGGCTTCTTGGGTGATCTAGTTGTTTGACTGATGCCAAGAACTCGTTGTAAAGTGAAACATATTTGCGTCGTCGACTCAGAGCTTGGACAAGTCCCACCCAACCTCGTCTGCGTTGCGTGTAAAAGTCAAAATTCTTTCTGTCATTCCCTGCACGTTGTACTCTCAGCAGTGCTATTGTTGCTTCATTGGCATATCTCCACCAGCCTTTTGGATCCTGGCGTGGAGTATTCATAGGCTTTAGTTTTGCGAGCCGTCTGAGGGAAGCCTCCGGAAGAAAGCCTCGTTTCGCTTGATTCCATACCGACAGAGATTTCCGTATGTAGGCAGTATCTTCCAGAGTGCTTCTCGCCAAAATGAACTTGCAGGGAGGTAGATCCACGGAAAATGAAGAAGGAGGAGCAAGCTCCATGCTTGGGGGAGCTTCTAGCGTGTCGTTGCTACTTTCGTCCGCATCTTTACTAGGCGGCGATACAAGTTTCACATTGACCGTTGGGGAGATTGGATCCAAGAGGTATGTGTGACCATGCGTGTAAAGACTTGCATGCTCAAAGAAATAGTCGTCCTCTCCGTTGAGTATTTGAAAAGTGGATTGATAGTACACAGCATTGTCAGCCACAGCTTTTTTGGTGTTTTGGACATTGATAGACATTAGTTCACAACGACTGTCCCAGTAGATTGCAATGTTTTCTCCAGCCGCTGTCTTATGTCGTACTTCAAAGAATCCGGGGTCTTCATCCTCCTGTGCTTCTTCTATGCTAGCGCTCATTTCCGATTCGGTGGTTTTTATCGAGAATTGTTGCAGTGAAATTCCCACTGCAAAAGCAGGCCTATATCTCCTCTTGGATACTCCTCCTGCATCGTCGCTGCTCCACACAAATCCCATGCTCGTTCCTGGATCTTCGTAGCGGATATGAACGTTTCGGACAGTGACGGAGATTGTCGACAGTAGATTCGACACCCAATCTTGTACCCAGCTCCATCTCGATTTTCCTGTCGAGTTTGTGACTCTTTGCAACAGATCTGCACCTAGTAAGGATTGCACTTCTTTTTCTTTCTGTACCCTCTTTTCCTCAGTAATCCCCTCCTTGTCGGAATCCTCGGGTTCTTCCGATTGTTGCTGGCTGGTTTCACGCTTCGGAGTAATCAAAATATCCACATCGGTTAAGACGATGGAACAGTTGGATTCCAATAACTTCGATCCGCTGTTCCGCCATTGCAGTTGTGATTTGAAAAGCGTCCATGGAATCTTTAACTCCAGGTTTCCGACCTTTCCATACGCAATTTCGACCGGGCAGTCGGCTACAAAATTCTCCAAGGCATTCTTCCGCAGTGAAAGATCCTCGAGAACGACTTGCCCATTCCACGCCGACAGTCGCACTTTGTCCGCATCTAAGTTCTCCACAACGTGGCCAAAGTGCGTAATCAGCGCATCCGTCAAATAGCGCTCAAACATTCTGTTGAAAAGCTAAAGCTGAAATGTACAATGAAAATAAGCTTCGGAACGGCCTTCTCGTTTATTTCAATTTCGGTCGAGTTAAGAATGAACAAGTTGAATCTACACCATGATGCTTGTCGTCGGTAGAATCATTGCCATTATTTTGATATGATCGCACGTCCCGCACAGTATTCCGTTCTATTCGGTTGGATCGTACTTAGAAGCAAACTAGGAATTGTACGAGACATTCTCGTCAAATTTGTTGCAGTAAGTAATTCATAGTACAGTACAGTACAGTATTCTTATCGAGAAAGCTGGCGCGAGCCTGCCGATCTCGTCAACATCCAATCAAAATCTAGATCGTTGAATTTGAAACTGAAAGAAAATCTGAAACCGTATCTTCCTCCAGGAAACCTACAGACCCGGCCAGCCAACTCCTTCCTTCAATGCAAAAGTTTCATTTTCCAATTGCCCTATCAAACAGGATTATTTCATTAGGGACCCATTACAGTACTACAAGCGCTTGAAACTTCCACAGTTGCCTTTGGGAAGTATTCACCATAGAGAACATCAACCGTCGTCCACCTACACCACAATACTGTAGTCTTTTGCTACAATTCAACAGCTCTAAAAACGTTTTACGCTTTTAAAAGCAACCTTCGTCGCAACTTGAAATCCGATAGAAATTTTGAAAATGGCGGTCGCAGTCTATCCTAACCTGCAGTTGCTTCTACCAAGGAACTCCAGCACATCCAACAAATCAGTAAACACCAAAGCCCCTCTTCTGCGCCATTCATCTGCCCGATCTTTCTCGCCGTACCGGTCCAGCAAGACCGCATGGAGTCCAGCGTTTCTAGCCCCTTCAAAATCTTTTGTGTAGTCGTTTCCAATATGTAGGACCTCCGAGGGTTGACAAGGCTCATTGGGATCCAGAAATCCTTCTCCATGATGGATGGCCGCCATATATACACGAGGGTCTGGCTTTTCCAGTTTCAGATCCTTGCTGAAACATTGGAATTGCAACTCGTCATGCGTAAGTCCCAACATGGGCAAGATGGAATCTCCATATCTCTCGTCTGCATTGGACAATACGCCACAAACAAGTCCATGACGTCTCGCCCATTTCAAGAAAGGTCCTGCGTCAGGAAAAACTTCGTAGCAAACATTGGACCCGAAACGACTGTAGATTCGCTGAAATAAGATTTCTTCCTGCTGTTCGGTCATTGCACAACCTATTGGAAAAGCAAATGGTGTGAGTCATGAGGATGGTCCCCACTAAACGTCTTTCCAATTTTTTTCCAGAAGGATAAATAGCGAAACTTACCAGCAAGTCGAAACGACTTGTTCACGCATTCCCTCCACCACTCTTTGGCGGTGATTTCATCACCCCCAAAACAAGGAAACCGATCACTCGTCTCTCGGTATGCCCGATTGAATGCCTCGTTGAAGTGTTTACCACTCACACCTGAGATCCCACATTTCCGGGCTGCTCCTAGATAGTGATCTTCCAAAGTCCCTCGAAACGAAACAATGGTCCCTGTCACATCCATCGTTATCATTCGGACACGTTTGGGGCGGACCTTCGGCCAGTTCGCCATGGATCGTTTCCCAGTGAGAGGCAACAGTATCCTTGTCGACGACAGTAGGGGCCTGCTGTGGTGCAAGAACGTAGAAGGATTCATAATGCAATGACAATACAGATTTCTTCGAAGGGTGGCAACTATCCATGCAATGAAGAATGACTTGAGTAGAAACGTTGGCTGTTTTGTCGCTTCTGATGGCAGATGATAAGGAACAATTCTTAGGGTTCGGCTTCAAGAAAGTGTCTGGATTGGCCATAAACGGATAGATGGACAGACGACCGATCTGGTGCACTTGCACCAGATATCTACTATGCTTGCCAGGTGCTGGCCATTTCTATAGCCAGATTTTTTTTCCCTCTCCACACAAGCACGTTTTGTCACTTTGCAGGAGGAAAATAGATCAACGTTGTTTTCAACAGCATTTCTACTTGTTGGTTAGAACTACTCTTAAATTTTCATTGATGAAATGGAAGTTGCGTGATTTCTAAAAACGCCTCAAAAAGGCGCATTTATAAAGTAGGCCATATCACAGAGAAGATTTGATACAGCACGTACTTTCACCAACTGTTCATTTGTCGTCCAGTGCAGCGACACCTGGAAGAATTTTCCCTTCCAGAAGTTCCAAAGAGGCACCTCCTCCAGTGGATATGTGGCTCATATCGCTGGCCCGACCCGACTGTTCAGTTGCAGAAACAGAGTCTCCACCACCAATCACGGTAATGACACCTTTCTCCTTGGTCAAATCTGCCATGATATTGACAAGAGCAAAGGTACCGGTGGCGAACTTTTCCATTTCAAAGACTCCCATAGGACCATTCATAATGATTGTCTTGCACGTAGAAAGAGCTTCCTTTTGTTCTGCGGTTGTCTTTGGGCCATTGTCAAGACCCATCCAGCCGTCAGGAATCGCGTCGACTGCGACAGTCTTCGAGTTGGCATCGGCTGCAAACTTGTCTGCCACGACAATGTCACTTGGAAGCAAGATCTTCTTTCCCATTTCGTCGGCCTTTGCCAGTACTCCCTTTGCAGTTTCCACGTAGTCATCTTCCACCAGAGAAGTGCCTACACCAAGACCCTTGGCCTTCAAGAAGGTAAAGACCATTCCTCCACCAATAATGATAATGTCACATTTTTCCACAAGAGCTTCAAGAACAGTAATTTTGGAAGATACCTTAGATCCGCCCACAATAGCGGCCATTGGACTTTTTCCGTTGTTAACTGCTCCGTCGAGGTACGCAAGTTCCTTGGCAAGAAGAAATCCAGAAACGGAAGGTTTCAGGAACTTTGTGACACCTTCCGTCGAGGCATGGGCACGATGGGCAGTTCCGAAAGCATCATTCACGTAGAGATCAAAGGGAGCCGCAAGTTTCTCAACAAAGCCGGCATCGTTCTTGGTTTCTTCTTTGTAGAAACGAGTGTTCTCCAACATGACGACGTCGCCTTCCTTGGCCGCGTTCACAACCTTGGCTACTTCTTCGCCGATGCAGTCGGGGGCGAGGGTGACGGTCTGACCGAGAAGTTCTCCCATTCGTTCGGCGCAAGGTCCAAGAGAGAACTTGTCCTCTGGTCCGTCTTTGGGGCGTCCCAAGTGAGAGCAGACAGTGACAATGGCTCCCTTGTTCTTCAAGTATTCGATGGTCGGAATGGACATGCGGATGCGAGTATCATCGGTGATCTTCTTTCCATCAAGAGGGACATTCAGATCGCAGCGGACCAACACTTTCTTTCCTTTTAGTTCCGCTTCGGAGAGGTCTTCAACAGTCTTCTTTACCATTTTTAATGCTTGTTGTTACAAAGTCAGTTCAGCGACAATTTTTGAGCTAAACTGACTGGCATACACCAGTTGTTGGAAGCGAAGAGATCCATGATAAGAAGCACATCGAAAGCGAAGATCAACCACTCGTAGAGTTTCTACGAAAGCCTGCCTTGAAGAGGATTAGGGTTCTCATCGTTGTGCCACGAAGACCCCCACGACCAACAAATCTGGATATTACCATTCGAAGGAGTCGGTTTCAGTGTCGCGATGGTGATAAGCCAACAATACACTCTCTGCAATTACGAAATAGCCATCAGCAATCAACTTGTAGTTGGTTGATACAATACAGTCAACGACAACCAACCTGTAGTTCTTTTGCAGGTATAGCCTAACTACTACGCAGTTTTAGCCAATTTCTGGAATGTTTGTCATCTTTGGATTTGTATATACTACTAAGAATGAACAGATCGAGCAAAAGAAGAAACCGACGGTGATCTAATTTATGTTACAGGGGTGAAATGATATCATGGAAATTCGCTGATGTCATTTATTTCTCGTTCAAGGCAGCAACTCCAGGAAGGACCTTTCCTTCAAGAAGCTCCAGGGAAGCACCTCCTCCGGTAGAGATATGGCTCATGTCCGCCGCGCGTCCCGACAACTCAGTTGCGGCAACAGAGTCTCCACCTCCAATGACAGTGATAACTCCCTTATCCTTGGACAAGTCAGCCAAGATGTTGACAATTCCGAAAGTACCCTTGGAGAACTTTTCGAATTCGAAAACTCCCATAGGACCGTTCATGATGATTGTCTTGCAGTCAGCAAGGGCTTCTTTTTGCTCTTCAGTGGTCTTTGGGCCATTATCAAGTCCCATCCAACCATCAGGGATGGCATCAACGGCGACAACTTGGGTCTCAGCGTCCTTGTCAAATTTGTCGGCAACAACGATATCGCTGGGCAGCAAGATCTTCTTTCCAAGCTTCTCTGCCTTGGCCAAGACTTCCTTGGCAGTTTCGACGTAGTCGTCCTCAACGAGAGAGGTACCTACGCTGAGTCCCTTGGCCTTCAAGAAGGTGAAAACCATACCTCCACCGATGATGATAGTGTCGCATTTGTCGAGAAGTGCTTCAAGGACGGTAATCTTGGAAGAAACTTTGGATCCACCCACGATGGCAGCCATTGGGGTCTTTCCACCGTTGACGGCTCCGTCAAGGTATTCAAGTTCCTTGGCAAGAAGGAATCCAGAAACAGATGGCTGGAGGAACTTGGTGACTCCCTCGGTGGAAGCATGGGCACGGTGGGCAGTTCCGAAGGCATCATTGACATAAAGGTCGAAAGGAGCAGCTAGCTTTTCAACAAAGCCGGCATCGTTCTTGGTTTCCTCCTTGTAGAAACGGGTGTTCTCAAGCATGATAACATCACCTTCCTTCGCTGCGTCGACGATCTTCTTGACTTCATCTCCGACACAGTCGGGGGCGAGGGTGACAGTCTGGCCGAGAAGTTCTCCCATGCGGTCAGCGCAAGGTCCAAGAGAGAATTTGTCCTCTGGTCCGTCTTTGGGGCGTCCCAAGTGAGAGCAGACAGTGACAATGGCTCCCTTGCTCTTCAAGTATTCGATGGTCGGAATGGACATACGGATACGAGTATCATCGGTGATCTTCTTTCCGTCAAGTGGAACGTTAACATCGCAACGAACCAAAACTTTCTTTCCCTTCAATTCCGCTTCAGTTAGGTCCTCGATTGATTTTTTGGCTTCGAGCTCGAAGGCAGATGGGACAGCAGTGCGTGCACCGAAGGAGTCTAAGGTAAGGGGTTGTCAATTGGGTCAGATACCAATATCCGACGACAATACCACAACATAGCTGTCGGATATCCAACACTACTTCAACTTACGAACAGGAGCGAAGGCACTGGTGGTGGCAGAACCAGCAAGAAGGAAGAAAAGGGCTTTGGAGAATTTCATTTCGATGTTATACTGATCTTGATGCTTGACTTCGTTTTGTGAGAACGTAAACGACAAATGATGGATCCTTGGCAAAACACGTACGCGTGCGTTTTTTGGGCGCCTGACGTCGATTTGATGCTTTGCCATGCAAATTGCCTACCAACATACGAATAGCATAGGTAACTTACGTATGAGAACCAAGACGCAGCGCCACGACAGTAGGGTTTGACGTACGATAGAGTTCGTACGTAGACATTGTGTTTCATGAGCACCATCCATAGCATCTGGTCACAAGAGTTTCTTCAGTTTCATTGGTTCAGGATAGCGGAAGCTGAAAGATTTCGGGGTAACTCTTATGTCGCAAAAAAACAACGTCATCTTAACGGACACTAATTTCTACACTGAAGTGGTACGGTAGGAGCTCGTACGTACCTCGCTACATTTTCAGTTGGGCTTCAAAAGAGGAGGTTGATGAAATCACCAGAGCAGAGATTTTCCCTCTTGTGTTCTGAACTAGATTTCTGAGACCAAACTCTAATCTGCTAGGATCTTGGAGTTGGAACTATCTTGTCAAGTTAAAATATAGAAGCTGGTCTTTCTCGTTCCTATATTTCGGATTGAAGCCTTTTCTTCCATAAGTGTACATCAGGATCTCTTCCTGCTTTCCAAGTCTAGGTGATTTGAGAAAGCGAACAGCTTCTTCAAACTCGGTTGGAGGTTCCAACTCTGGAAGGCTAATCAATAATCGATGCACCACCTGTCCGAATGGTGTGGTATCATTTGCACTCGATACCTTAAACATCTTGCTTTCATCATCTCTAAACAACCATGTTTTCATGTCTTCCAAACAAGTCATGGAATTGGCGTTGCTGGCTACCTCACAGAACAGTTTATCTTTCTGCTTTCTATGAGTATCAAACAATCTTGCCAGTGGCAGGCTTTGGGTGAAAGAAGAATGCCGTGCTGCGATCAAAGTATCTGAATGGCTTAACAACAACATATCCGAGAACATTGCTTGCCACCCTTCTAGGCAATCCTGCTCTTTTCCTGCCAGTGCTTTGAAAGTGACACCTTCGTTCTCTTTGACTCGTATTTGATCCAAGACGACGGTTTGCACACCGAACTCTCTCGTACGTTTTTGAAATTCAGGCACTAGGTGGGAAGTGTCCGTCGCCAAAAAGAAAAGTATCTTTCGGTTGACCAACCTATTCTGTGCTCCAGCCTCCTGAAGGAATGATTGCATTAAATTGAGAAAGTTCGAAAGAAATTCAGACTCATCCTCAACGCCGCGCCCCGACCATTCAAAGTGCGTTTTTTCACCATTGCCTAACCTCAGATGTATTCCAATCACGTGATGTTCTCCAAATCTATGTCGTTCCAAAAAACTCCCCACTTCGTCCTTGAACATGTAGCCATCAACTAGTTTCTCATAAAATTCAGCATCCGAGGACATTTTCATCATGAAGGGGCCATCGTCCGTGGAATAAGCATCCTTCCGAATTGGCAACGAAAAGCTCTTGTATGTTTGCCCTGGGATGTAGCCGTACACGTCGTTCCGCACAATTATTCGTTTTCCCTCCCGCTTTGGAAATGACCCGGTAGGAACAACCCACAGATCATCACCAAACAAGTACGGAAATATGCTAAATTCATCTCTTCCGTCTTTCCCCCTCCAATTCGTGTCTTTTGAGCAAGAACCCCATTGATGCTTCATTCGAGTTACATCGAGCGATTTCGCCAAGTGATATGCTGAGGTAGCGCGAATTAAACGGTGACCGAGTCCAAAACGAGTGACATGAACTAGTCGATTAGCAGGAAGCACTTTGAAGCTCTCCATGACGCTGTCTCCTAGTTTTTCTCCATATTCAAATATGCGCAAAGTCGACAACAGTCGAATGTTCATGTATGTCGACATAACGAATGTCGCAGCGATCCCGATGAACAATCGTTTCATAGAAAGCATACTGATATACTATGGCAAGGACCGAAGTCCATATGTTCAAGTCCATAGAATAAGTAACGAGAAGATACCTAGGGTTGCGTTGGCATTTGCATCCTCCACCTCCCGCTCCACGCCGGCTGGTTGTTGTCGTGCATACACAATCATACACACAAACATTTCTGGTTTCTTTGCAAGAACGGAGTCACGGGTATATTAAATCACGGGAGAGCGACAAACCCAACCCACCTAGAAACATTCAACAAGAGAGAATAGTTTTAATAACAAGGAAAATGCAGCTTTCTTCATCAAGAAATTCTTCATCAAGAAAGATCGCAACTATTCTAGCAACAAAGGGTTCCATCCTATCTTATACATCTAAAAAAGCACCCAAAACTCGGTCAATTTCCACTGTACTCCACTTTAGTCCTCAAAACTCCATTTTGGCTCGTGCTCTTTCGCGTCGTTGTACTTTGGAAACACTGCTTTTTCACCGTAGACATGTTTGATAATGTCTTCCTGGTCTCCTGTTCTAGAAGCTTGAAGAAATTCCCTCGCCATCTTGTATTCCGGTGGTTGTTCAACATCTGGCAGATGAATCAGCAAATTATGGACCACCTGCGGAAAATCATCATCGAAAAGACCATTTATTCCCCCTTTCTTTGAGATCGGAACAACTTTTTTTATATTGTCACGGAATAGCCACGTCTTCTTGTCTTCCAAGCAAGTCATGAAGTTCCCATCACTTGCTACTTCACAGTAATGAGGACCCTCTTCGTCGACATGCCTATCAAACACTCTCGATATCGGCAAACTCTGTGTAAAGGAAGACGGTCGAGCTGCGATTACAACGTCTGAGTGACTCAACAACATCATATCAGATACCATGGCCTTCCAGCCTTCCAAGCACGTTTCTTCCTTTCCGGAAAGTGCCCTATATGTGACACCTTCGTCGTCTTCCAAGCGTATTTGATCCAGAAACACAGTTTTGACTCCAAACTTTTCAGTGGCCATCTGTATCTCAGGAATAAGCCTTGGAGTATCAGTTGCCAAAAAAATCAGTGGTGTTCGTCGTGCAAACCGCTCCTGGAAGAGCATTTTCATTAATCTGACATATTGGCTGACTAGACCTAAGATGTTCGCCATGAATTCCCTCTCATCCTCGATCATGTGTTTCTTTTCGCCGTTTCCAGCGCTTAGATGAATACCTATCACTTCGTGGTCTTCGAAGTTGTGTTCCTCCATAAAATCGTCAACTTCCTGCTTGAAGACGTAGGTATCCACAAGCTTATCATAGAATTCAGCATCAGATTGAAGCTTATCAAAGAATGGCCCATCCTCGCTTTCGTAGATGTCTCTTTGGATAGGGATGTGATACGTTTTGTAACTTTCGCCTGGAACATAGCCATACACATCGTTCCTCGCTATCACCTTTTTCCCTTCTCGTTTTGCACCAGACAGTGTACCTGGAACGTTCCAAAGATCATTTCCAAACAAATAAGGAAATATGCTTAGCTTGTCCTGTCCTTCTGATCCTTTCCAGTTTGTATCCTTGGAGCATGAACCCCACTGGAGCTTCAGGCGAGCAAGGTCAAGTGATTTTGCCAGATGGTATGCAGTGGCAGAACGAATCAATCGGTGGCCGATCCCAGCCCGAGATACATGAACCATGCGATTTGCTGGTAAAACTTTAAAGCTCTCCATCAAATTATCGCCCAGGCTCTCCTTCAAATCGAAAAAAGTGGTTAACGAAAGAAGTTTCATGTTGATAGACACCAACATGAATACCACGACACCGATTGCCCCTAACAGTCGAGTGGTTGTAGTCCGCATTCTTAAGAGTATGGAGTCTGCGATGAAGTTGCTGTGTCGACGAAAGAATGGGATACCGACTTAATAACAAAGGGGGATCTTCTTTTCAAAAAAGCAGAAGAAAAGGATTGTCAAACCCCAATGGTTCAAAGATCATCGATAGTCATCCTTTCCAACAAGAAAAGGACATCCATGTGTGGAGAGGTAGAGAAACCCGGAAGAAGAACACTTTCATGCGAGATACCGCGCGCTTCTTCATTTTGTTGCCCCCAAAGAAAAATATGGAAATGGGGTGGTATGTGGTATGCACCGCACGTGTCGTAGCGACGCAACGACATAGCAACGACATGTGTGGCATATCCCAGTAACCACGCATCCCCACAGAATATATGATTGGGTCAATAGAGAGTGCTGACAGAAAAGCTCATTTCGTCGACAAATCAACTTTACCCACCAAGAGCATTTTATGACTAATAATCGACCTTGTTGCCTTTCTTATCAACCTGCTGACAGGGCCCTGCTTCAAGCCGAATTTGCCTCTCGTACGGTACAACCCCTAGGAAGCAAGCCGCTTTGATAAGGTCCAACGAGGACAATCGCGGTCCAGCATCTTCGGCTATAAGGGGAGGTAGTGTAGACATTCTCCAAGTTTACCACAGTGATCTTCGAAGCGTCAGTGAGTTCATCTTGAATGATAGTCTCTGAATTCGATCTCGAGACCTGAAAATCAACCAGCTTGAAATTGAACCAGTGTAGAAGCTGAATGTGATTTCTTGCAAAGGAAAAAAGTTGATTGAGGTTACAATAGGCGCTTCTGTTTACGAAAGTAGCGCATCATCTATTACTATCTTAGCTCACTATGATTCCTCTGCTAGATCCATGACCATATCAAAGAATGGTCCATAACGAAGCCTTAATAACTCTTGGAATGTAAATTGTTGTCCAGCACTTCATGACTCATCAAGTATGCACGATTATATCAGGATCAGACCGCCGAGAGAAAACCCCTTGAGCTCATCTTCAGTTAGTCGGTCAGACCACGAAAGCAGCACAGTTGTCGATTGGCAGCCCGAAGTCATTGTGGTTAGCCTAGAAGGGATCAAAATAGATTCGTTCTCGTCATGAACTGGATTTGCTAGTTTGAGGGCAAGCATATCCTTTTCGTTCTCGTCATCATCCTCGTCATCATCCTCATCCAGTAGCGATCGAAACGTCCTGGCCCTGAACACTGAATGGGGAAGTTTGTTTTTTCTAGGAGAATGCTTCACTTCTTCCACTTCCAATGATTTTTCAAATGAGGAAACTTCATTTTCCATCCTATTATTGGAGCTTTTAAAAGGTTGCTTGGCAAGGAACTCCTTTCGTTGTGGGAGAGTATTGATTTTGCGGACAACGGGCTTAATGGATTGCATTTTCAGCTTTCTTGCACGTTCACTTGGGTAAGATTGGGAATTGTGATATCTATTGGAGGCACACGACAGGACTCGAGAATCGTTGCTTTCCGTCATGGTTTGCAACAGCAGGCGATATCGTTTGAAAACGACGTTGGTGGTTTATTGTGGCATCGTTACAAAATGTGGCAGTTGAGATAGATGAAGTCACGGTCGCTGTAGAATCAGCCAACCGTCAGTACTGAAGGCCGGCGCGCGTCTTCGTGTTCGCGGCAGACCACTCCGATCTCATTTATTTCCTCGATTTATCGACAGGAGTGAGTACTTTTGTTACAACTGTGAAGGGAGCGACACATCTACTCATCATTCGGAGTGGAACATTTGGCACGCTGGAGTAACAAATGAGCTCCGGTTAGTAACAATGAACTACACGGCTGTGTATACGGCAATCAGGCGACGCAGACCACTCAACCCTCGCCAGACTACTCCCACATCTGCGGGGCCACGCCTGAAACGATCCCTTTCTCTTGTTGATCTAATCTTCTACGGAGTCGGTTGCAGTGTTGGTGCTGGAATCTATTCTTTGGTTGGAATCGGTGCCGATCTTGCCGGCCCTTCGATTGCCATCAGCTTCCTACTCTGCGGCGTTGCCTGCTGCTTCACAAGCTTGGCCTATGCGGAATTTGCAGCGCGAGTTCCGCTTGCCGGGAGCGCTTACACCTTTACTTATGTCACCTTTGGGGAATTGTGTGGCTGGCTAGTGGGATGGAATTTGACACTTGGGTATGCTATAAGTGCAGCAGCAGTGGCTCGAAGCTGGGCGGAATATGTAGTCACCTTCCTGGAAGCGCTGGTTGGAAAACACTGGGCTTTGACAAGGTCCACACATTTTCCACTTTCATGGTTCGGATCAGACTATGAATGCTGTCCATTGGCTATGGCCATTATTGCCTTTTGCACTACAATTCTTGTGACAGGGGCTAAGGAAAGCACACGCTTCAATACTGCCATGACAATAATGAACCTATTGGTACTAGGTTTTGTCTTGTTGGTGGGGTCGACGACAGGAACAATACAATCCGACAATCTTACTCCAATTTTTCCACATGGAGTGGCTGGAATGGCCCGTGGGGCTGGATTGGTATTCTTTTCATATCTAGGGTTTGATATGTGCAGCTGTCTCTCTGAAGAGGTGAAAAATCCCGAGCGCAACATGCCAATTGGAATTGTTGGATCTTTGTTGCTGTCGTTGAGTATCTATGTAGCCGTATCCATTGTTGTGTTGGGGATGGCTCCAGTCAATTTGCTCGGAGAGGATGTGCCTATTGTAAACGCTCTTTTAGCCAATGCATGCTGTTCGCACGTGGAACAACTGACTCTGGCTGATGCAAAGGATGCGTGCCTGTCATATTCCTGCTCTCCAATTGTGCATCCAATGCTGCATTTCGGATCGCGGATAATATCATTCGGGGCCATGTTTGGTTTGACTGCTGCCACATTTGCGTGTCTCATGGGCCAGCCCCGTGTGTTTTATACTATGGCCCAAGATGGACTCTTCTTCAAAGTATATGCACGAGTCCATCCCAAGACAGGTGTGCCTACGATTGGAACTGTTCTTACTGGCATTGCTACTGCGCTTGTTGCCTGCTTGATCGATTTGGAGCCCTTGGCAAATGCGATTAGCTTGGGAACATTACAAGTCTTCACTTTTGTCAATGCAGGTGTAATCATCCTTCGAACAAGTCCGCCACCGACTTTGGAAATCAGTACCAATGCCAGAAGCCAAGATCAAGAGCCAGCCTCAGATAGTTCTCTGTTTGTCGGCGATGCAAACACTGCGACACTAGGCAGAAAGAAAATGAAGCCACACTGGTTGACATTATTTTTTACGATTGGAGCAATCTTTGCTTCTGCAGGAGTTGCACATGAAAAAAACTACTGCATGGTCTTTGTCCCCACCCTTGTTTGTATAATATGTGGCTGCTTCTTATTCCAACTACCAAAAAGCCCGCGGCCTGATACATTCGCCTGCCCGATGGTTCCTGTTGTTCCGATGGTAGGGATTATATTCAATTCGTACATGATGGGATCAATGAGCGTAAGTACAAGAAAAGAACTCGCCCTGTGGAAGTTGAACTCCGTGCCTATGTCCTTCTGACAATGTGTGCATTCCCCTTGTGTTGAAGCTGTCGACGTGGGCCGTCGTAATGCTTTGGTTGTGTTTTGGGTTGCTCTTCTACTTTGTATACGGCATTCATCGATCGAAGCTCCGCATCACGGAGAATCGGTCAGGAGCAAGTGACCAAAACGAAAGATTGGAAGAGGTGTCAATGTTTCCGCTACTGTCCCATGCAGAGAGCCAAAGTTACGACTCTTTGGCTAATCACAGCAGTCATTAGATCTATCATGCGCAAACCCATCCACGCTAAAATAAAGCCCTGTTACCCTGCTATTGTCCACGATAAGTGATCATATAACAACGCAGACTTGATCAGCTGCCGCTTCATCAATCGACAAATCCTCAAGTATGCTTGCCAGTGCATTTTCTTGCATTTCTGCCAAATCACCAGGACCACTACTCCCGGCTATGGCTACAGAACGCTCCATGAGCCTTAAAGCTGTTTTGCAACTGACTGTTCCCAAAGACCCCAAAATCATTTCTGCCAGAGAATTTACATTAGCAACATCGAGCCCTGATGCTTTTGCTCCTGTTGCTAGCAACCTTTGAACAGAATCTACGTCTGATAGCAGTGGGACCACCAATGTTTCGTCGAAAAGCTCATTCAGAACAGAGCATGCTGCGTCTGTTCGAGACGTTGCGGCAAGCACGCGGAGCGTCTTTCCGCGGAGCTTCCCATCCTTGCTCCGTTTAGTTTGCGAGTGGCCACCAGCTTTAGCTACGCTTGTACTTTCCGGTGGAGAGCGAAGCAACGCACGCAATGTTGCAATCATGATACTGCTATAGCCTCTAGGTCCTGATCCCGCGCAGATTTGATCAACGTCGTCGAGTACGATCAAGGAATTTGACATTTGGCTAGCCTCAACGAATCTTTCCACCAACGCTGCCGCCCTCGACGATTCTTCATCCCCGGAACCACCGGATGTCAGCAAATCCAAACTTGTTACTAAACGTACATAGTTGGCATCCCCACGGGACGAAGCTTGAGCAGCTGCCCAACTAGACAAAGCTGTAGCCCCAGCTCCGTTATTGCTTCCAACGACCAGCATTGATTGCAAAGTTGGTGGCATTTCACCATCGGTCGGGTTGATCTCTGCAGTGGACGTAAATCTAGTTAGATCCCTCATGATACGTTGCATCGCTCCGGAGCATGGGCTGATACCGTATGGATATCGCCTCTCAAGGACCTCATCCTGCTTTCCGAGCGCAGGTCGTATTTCGGATAGGGCTTGCGTCAAATCTGAAACACTAACTACCCCCGCATTTTCGGCACCGTCATCATCAACTGTTCGAGCGAGGGCAAAGCTCGCTGCCGAACGAACGAGCCCGGCAAGTTCCGCTCCCGTGAAGTACTCTGTTCTGGAAGGAAACCCATCTTTTCCGAGGTCTTCAAGAACGGTGATCGATTCTGGGCTTAGCCCACCAGCCTCCTTCATCCTTCGTGTGTGAATTCTTAGAATGTCTCGCCTACCTTCCAAATCCGGAAGCTCGACTCGTAGCTGCACCTCCAGCCGTCCAGGCCTCAACAGAGCGGGATCGAGCAATTCTGGTCGATTCGTAAGCCCGACTACGAGTACGTTGTTTGCTTCTTTCACTCCGTCCATCTTGGCTAAGAGTTGATTGACTACGGAGTCGCGTACTCCGGTCGTGTCTCCAGATACACTACCACGCTTCCTAGCAATAGCGTCCATTTCATCCAGAATGATAACATGCAGGGCAGATTTATCTCCGACTTGGTTGTACTCAATTTCAGCTGGCGTGAACAGTGCACGGATGTTTTTCTCAGCTTCCCCAACAAACTTGTCTAGGATCTCTGGTCCGTTGACAATCTGCGGCTCTCTTGCTCCCAGCAACGCAGAGAGTTCTCTGGCGAGCAGTGTTTTGCCACACCCTGGAGGGCCTGATAGAAGAATGCCACGAACGTGGCTTACGCCAAGTCGACGAGATGCCTCTGGGTTGGCGCTGTTAGAAAAAGAGAGATTCAGAACTATATGTGCTGACGGCAATGAAATGGAGAACCGCATATGATCACGTACCGAGATGCCAGAACTCTTCGAACGATAGAATTCAGCTGATCGTCGAGCCCCCCAACCTGATCAAAATCCATGCCAATCTTCGTTCCCAAATGCTTTGGCTTATCCTCACTGACCGCTGAATGATTTTCCTCTTCTTTCTCTTCGCTGTCTTCAATATCATCAGTTACAGCTACAGTCAGAAACTTATCTGGGCTTTCCAATTGTTCCATGGCGTTTGACTCTTGCCCATCGCCATCCGACTTTTCCTTTCCAATGGGCGGTCTGACGACGACTTCCAGCAGTGTTGTCTTTCCACTCTTGCCGGTATAGCTTCGCAGAGCCCCACCAACATATTTCACACTGTCTTCACCACCTCCAGCACTTCCACCTGCAAGGGTTCCATCACCGCCGCCCCGCAAGTCTTTTTTGGTTGCTTTCGTGAAGAAACCATCTCTATTGGGACCGCGTAGCATGGCAATTTCCGCCACACCAGTCAATGTTCTCACAACTGCCCAAGATCCAGTCGGCCACCTGCCTCTCCATTCTTTGCCCTTTGGTAGTACATGCAAAATGCAGTCCCAATGATCTCCACCAGCGATTCGAAGACGACGAGATGGCGAAGGGGAGTCGTCACCGTTCTCCCATGTTTCGTACACTCCGGGAGCGAGTCGAATATCGTTGACGCGGGCCATCAGCTCCTGTATGATATCATCGTCCACCCACACGCCCCACTCGTAGCGAAATGCGTCATGCGCTCCCTCGCTGGTTTCTGCCTCTTTTGGTGCTGCAGCTTTCTCAGCAATTTCGAACAGGCCGTCCAAAGAGGGTCTTAATGGAGTGTCCATCGTTAGTTGCTCGGCATCGACTGCTGCAAAGGCGGCACTCTTTGCAAGAGTTCTGGCCGGGGATGGAGCAAAACATGACCCACGAGAATCAAGCAACAGTAGAAAAAGAAGCAGCCGTATTCTCCCACTCATATTTCTTCTAAACAATATTCGAGATGAGACTCCTAGTCGGCCGGGAACAGTAAGGGAAACAAAGACGTTGAAGCCTAGGAGGACATCCAGATCTCCAGCCGTTGGATAAATGAAGCCAAACAAATATGAAATACCATGCCTCATTTCCAATTGTGATGTCTGACGTCACACTTTGCTACTTGCACTACAGTACTACTACTGTACTCGATCGACTCGATTGAAACAGTATTTTTCGTCAACAAATGCAAAAGCCTTCTCATTGCTGATCACAACAGTCCAAATTCGAATATGGTTACAACTGGGATATTAAGTACAAAACCTACTTTTGAAAGAATGGGTGTTCCATAATTTCATGCACACTTGGTCTATCTTGTGGATCGGTACTGAGACAGACTTGAATCAGGTCTTTCATGTCAGGATCAATCTCTTGGTCAGCTTGTATCCTTTCCTTCCATCCATCGTAACCTTCCGCCTTCTTCCGTAGGCGCTGGGCAATTGTGATGTTGTCTTCTTTATCAGTATCAAAATAGTGATGCCCCTTGGACAACTTATAAAAGAGCATTCCGAGAGACCAAATATCGAATTTAGCATCCATCTCAACGGATTTTTCCTTGCCAGTTAAGAATGGAAGGGCAAATTCTGGAGGACAAGCATATGGTGAAAAATCAATCGGACTGGCCTTGTTGGGTACCACCGACTCCAAATCAATTCCCTTCATGACAAGCTTTCCAGGATGTTCATTTGATTCTGCTAGAACAAAATTCGGAGCCTTGACTTCAGTCCAAACCATGCCTTGGTCATGCACAGCTGCGACACATTGAGCGGCGGTATAAGCAGCATATTGCAAGTCCCATCCTTTGAGAGGTCCATTCTCTTCCAAAAATGTCTTCAAATCCAATTCACCACGTTCCATAATCAGTGCTCCATTTTCTTCGTCGTATTCGTGCAGTTGCACGAACAAGTCGGTTTCACTAAAAATTTCATAGTTTTCTGCTTCACGTTTCAGAGCATCCGTACGGTCGGATAGTTTTACAATTACTTTATTGTCGGATGGGTCCAAACCTTGATAAATCAGTGATTTTCCAGAGCTTGCTTTGGGATCATCGTCTATTAATTTGTAGTCACCAACCATTTCACCATTTCTGTTTTCGTCAAGATCGGCTTGGCGCCCTTGCTGGAAGACTGATTGGGATTGAGGAACAAAGGCCGGTCTCTCATCATGTTGCTGGGATTTTGTTTCACCATTGCTATTTTCGTCAAGATCAACGTGGCGCCCTTGCTGGAAGACTGACTGTGATTGAGGAACAAACGCGGGTCTTTCATTACGTTGCTGGGAGTTTGTTTCACTTTGGACCGTAGTCGACTGCGGATCCGTTTCAAATGAGTTTGTAGAAGATTGGTGTTGCTGCTGCGGCGGCTGCCAGTTTTGGCCATGCCAAGAATTCTGGGTTTCATGGGAACCCCCATTAGGACGGATACTGTATCCATCACTTAGAACAACATGGCAGAGGACAAGGGTGTTCGAAAGCTTCATGCTTCTTGGTTTTTTTTTGGAGGCACCATGAATTCAAAAAAAAAGATACTTGCAATATCATGGTCAGAAACAGAACAGCTAGATCCGAACTTCAGTACATTTCCACGGACGCTTGATTTGATCGGGTACGCATGTGATCGCTTCTGATCAGTTGACAAACAATATATGCAAGCAACAACGTGGCGATTGAAGGGGAAAAAAGCAGCTGTTGTATGCCATCCGAACAATCAACTTCCAGACAGAAGTCGATCGAGTCAGCTGTGTCTGTCCGTACTTCGGTATGTCTGATCGCTGTCGGAGTTTTCATTCATTGCAATAATGGAGTTGTTATATTCTGCAACTCTATTGAAAGAGCCATTTCTTCTGGGACAGCATTCATGAATATGTAATATATCTTAAAATACTTGTTTCTGAGTTTTCATGCAACTTTGGATCAATAGCTTCTATAAGCGGTTGTCTCTTACAGTAGCAGTCACATCTACCAGTCTTGACTGATGCATAGATAACAATCTACGCGCCTCGAGATAGAGCTAAATAAGTAGACTCGTACGCTGCACGCGCTCGTTGGGGCATCAGGCCATTGTTGTGCAGAATAGATTCTCAGTGAAACACGGATCACCATCTAGACAGAATACTAATGACAAGCTAGCTGGTCCATTGCTTTCTATCGGGATGCGACCTCTATTGTTGCCGCATTGCTACGAAGAAGATCCTTAGTAGTGATTGCTGTTGACCTATAGATAAAGCACAAAGTCAAAAGAAAAAGTGAAACAATGTCTGAGAGCAACATCGTCTTAGAAAGAAAGCGATTATCTTCGCCTTCAGAATTGGTTTCATCGGAGGGTATTTCCGTTGTTAAGAGTTGGCGAGAGACGAGAAGCCTTCCAGAAATGTTGGCAACAAGACAAACTCATGGCAGGTCAGGATATTCCGGAAGACGGATAGGGGTTGCTTCCTTGTCCTATCATGGTGCATGGTACGAACAAAACCTGTTATGTACCCAAAACTGCTGCCTGTCGCAAACCACTTTCACCTAAATATCATCGTTTTCTTGATCAGGAATACTCGTCGACTTCAGAATATGATTCTTACCGTAGGACCTGGCACTCCGGCCTCTGTTGTCATGACTCCGTCTTCCTCGGAATCTCCTTCATCGTCATCTTCTTCTTCGTCTGCCGCTTCCTCGCCCCCATCACATTCTGAGGGTAGAGGGGATGCAAGTGATATCGAAGAAGATAGCAGCGAGAATGAATCTAGATCAGAAGAAGAAGAGCACGGTGAAAATGAAGAAAGGATTGAACCCCAAGGACGAAGCAGATGGGAACGGCGGCAAATTCGAAACCGGAACGATACTGAAAGTGATGACGCAAGTAACGGACAACAGGTTGCCGAATCAGCGCTCGAATCGGCACTTCTGGATTGGTATGCTGACGGCTCCGAGTCTGAATCTGATTATGGTTATAACCTGAGCGGTAACCCAAAAATGGCGCCTGTGCCGGTTCCTTCGATGCGGCATGGAGGTTGCATAAACACAGCGGCCTGGATGGACTGTGGCTGGCGAGTTTCAACCGCCGGAAACCAACCAGAATCTTTGCCTTGTGAAGATTGTCCGACCCAGCTAATCACTTCCGGCGATGATCACTTTGTGAAAGTCTGGGATGTCAGACATGGTATGGGATCTACGAATCCCTTGCCCGGTGGATGCTCAACGATCTGTCCCTTTTCAGCTCCCACAAATTGTCCCAGGCGCGAAGATTCTCGCAAACGGTGGAAGGAACATTATGAAGGGAGAAAAACGCAACATATTGCAGGTACAGTCCTCCCATTGGCAGTTGTGCATACAGGACACCGTGGAAATGTATTTCATGTTACACCCATTGTCGGGAAACCGGGGAAAGTGGCGACCTGCGGCGCAGATGGATTCTTAAGAGTTTCAGATTTGCAGACTGGCGATTCTTCGGTTGTAGTCAGTCCGGAATTTGGAGATGATCTAGACGGTCTACTACCAGCTGGGCTACTTCATTTGCGGGCTGGAATGTGCTTTTCTCATCATTTCTTGAACCAGAATACCGGCTTGCTTTGTAGTGAAAGGGGTCTGAGGCGTTTTGACCTACGTTTGCCGGCACGAGAACAATCGACTCAGAGCTTGCTAGGAGGAAGATTCAAAGCGTGTAAAGCTTGTGCAATCTGGTCGTCACCAGAGACGTCTTCGTCACTAGAAGAAGGAGATTCTGTTTACGTTTTTGGTAAGTTCTACTTATTTCTATGGTAGTTGTACATTCATGTGTTTTCTAATACATTGAATCCATTCACGACTATTAAAGCTGGGGGTTCCTCCGCTGGTGTGATATTGTATGATCTTCGGATGGCCGATGGGGCATCGAAACGCGAAGTTCGGCGCTACAGGCCGTCGTCCCTTGTGGCCTCGAATGCTGTATCCGTTAGTGGGCTGGACCTGTCACGCGACAAACAAGAACTTTTGGTCTCGTACGAAAGCGATCAAATCTACACCTTCCCCGTCTTCCCGCAGATCAAATCACCAGCAGGTCCCAATGTTGATGATTTACGAAGTATGGCTGACGAAATGGAGCATAGAAACCCCGACGTGGTGAGAGAATTTGCTGCATACGGAGGACATCTGAATCGGTTTACATTTTTGAAGGTTAGTTTGGTTTTCATTTGTGAACAAATGGAGTTGTATCATTCCCTGACTTGCTGTCTCTGTGCGATTGTAGAATGCAAAGTATGCTGGCCCCAAAGACGAGTATATTTGCACTGGATCCGATTCAGGCCATGCCTGGATATATGAGAAATCTACTGGATCAGTGGTCTCCCTCTTGAAGGCCGACAACTCAACATGCAACGGCGTGATTCCTCACCCGACGTTACCCATGTTTGTTACATATGGAATTGATTCAACCGCGAAATTGTGGAGAGCTACCAATCCAGTGGATTCAGAGATTGACGATTCACCAAAAGTGAGAGTTTTGTTCGATGTTGCCTGGTTTGCATATCTGTTCAAGAGTTCACATTTTCGTCTTCCCTTTGAATGAGCAGGGTCGTTTGGAATGCTATAGTCGATATCAGTATGAAATGAGTCCCATAGTTCGAAAATGGGGAGAAGTTCAACAAATTCTGAAACTCTTTGGCTCCGAACACGAGTGGAACGAGACGCATGTATTCCCTGACAGTATCCCCAGCACAAATGTGGTTGTTGAGAGAGGCATGTTTGGCCGAAGAAGTGGGTTCCACGGAAACGGAGAACAGCCAAGGATTTGCAATGATTTGCACAATCTACCAAATGTACTGAAGCACAATCTCTATGCCTGTACAAGGCCTTTGCTGGATGGAGATGATTTGCCTGTGGAGAGCGATATTGAGGATTTGAAGCATAGAATAAGCTTGATGCGACTTCGCCATCAAGCAGATAGGTTGGGTTTACAGTGGAATCCGCAAGTCCCTTGGCGTCTAGAGAAAGGAGAAACAGAGTCTGTCCATTCCGCTGACCTAATTCCTGATTCACCATCCGACTGGATCCCTTACGATCCTGAAATGACAAAGGCACCTTGGGACTTCAAGAACTATTTCAATACAAAAGATTATGGTGATATTCTTCCTGCATCACATTTCGTGCCACCGGAAAGGTTTGCTGGCACCGCAGACGAGAATGTGAGAGGTATGACATTAGACACTCAATGCGGAACAGGCAAAGATATTCAGTCAATAGAGTCAGACAACAGTGGAGCAGTGGAACCTCAGAAGACGGTGAATGTATCTTCCTCCAAAGATGACGGAGACCACGAATCAAAATATGTATTGAGTTGCCGTACTCTTTTGCATAAGACCATGGTAAATCTAAAGGATGCAGGCAACGAGGCACTGCAAGCTAAGAACCTTGACTTAGCTGCTCGACGGTATGACAAAGCCATTCAATATGGAGCTGTTGCGTCAATGACTTTTCCTTGTGGAAATCTGAACTTTGCTAAAGGTGGAAAGGAAAAGTTGAAGATGGATGGTTTGGAGTGGACCCCCCTGATTAAAGTGCTGATCATCTGTAGACTCAATCTTGCTCTTCTCATGCTGAAGCCTTATTTCGGTCACCCCAATCGTGCAGCAGAACAAGCACGCCTTGCTTTGCTTGAGTTGAAACCATTCTGCTGCCAAAAGGGAAAAGTCATGAAAGGAAGTAAAGCGAACGTTAGTTTCTGCGAGCATGTCCCCGAAACGACTTATATTGAGGCAGTTGGTTTTCAAGCAAAGGCATACTTCCGTCTTGGTTCTGCACATTACGACATGGGTGAGTATGGAGAAGCCGTACGTTTCTTCGAATGCAGTGTCAAGAGTACACAACAATCCAATGCAGTTCCAGACAATCTTGTTCTGCGGCGATTGTCTGAAGCGAAGAGGGAAAGCAAAAGGAGAAGCAAGCGGCAAAAGCGATTTAAGTTCTCTTTCACAGAGGACGACATGAAGGAAGGTGACTCCAGTTAGATAATGCTAACAGTAACAGGGAAAAATCTCTAGTAGAAGTCTCGCTGAAGTCTATTATTCGTATTAGCGAGCTAGATACCACTTCACTAACTCCGTGAAATGTGTCGAAGTTTGAAATCGAGGTGTGAAATGTCCCAATGGAAGAATCACGATGCAAAGCTGTGTTTCATTTCGAATCATCACCTAAGGAAGGTATGGAAAGCCGTGGCCTGTAACAGCGGCTCCTGCTACCATACCACCAATACCGATCATAGCAAGACGTCCATTTTTAAGTTCTGCCAATTGGTATTCCTTTTGCTTAGCAGGATCTGTGGGATAAAGACCAACTGGGTCGAAACCAAAGTTACCTGGTTCTCGGTCGTATTCGTTCATGTTGGCAAGTGCGGGGAATGAGCATGCTTCCAAGAAAGAAATCCATCCGAAGATTTGAATCATAGATTCTGGAAGAGCATCATGGGCATCGATGACCCTGGGGATGGCCTCGAACGAATATTGCTCTCCAGGAACGCGAACGAATTCAGGGACAACGAACCCAAGAGAGGCCAACATGGCAGCACGACCATGCTTCAATTCTGCCTCACGGAACCATGGAAGCCACTCTGGGGCACGCTAAGAGGGGGGTTGGGCAAAGGAGATGAGAATGCATAAATCCTTTATCAATCGAAAACAGTCCAGGAAAACGAAACCTACCTCGGCAAAACCAAAAGGATCAAAGTTGACCGAAGTTCCTTGCGAGCTAAAAGGGATGGGCTCGGGTCCTTCGCCACCAACAAGTCCATTGGCGAACTCGTTCAATACAGTTGACGATTTGGCTGATTGAGCGGGCGCAAAGGCGCTAGCAGATCCTGCGAGGGCGAGAAAGGCAACAGTCTTCATGGTGATCAGTTTTGATACAAGATGTGCAACTAAAGGGGGGTAACTCAATGCCAAACGGATTTCATGTCGTGACGTAGATATAGTAGGATTCTATATACGCTCTACGTGCGTGAGGGCAAATCTTTGTGTTCAACCTTGAGAAAACGAACCGAACGAAGAAATAAGCGTACGCATGGCCCTTGGTAGGCTTTCTACGAGAGACCTTTTCCAATTCAACCCAACCTATATTGTGTCATCTTCATCTTTTCATCTCTTTTCCCCCATTGCTACCAACAGTTTTGACCATGAAGACCGCTGCTGCCCTCCTCACCATCACTGCTACTGCAAGTGCATTTACCAGCTCCAAGCCAGCTGCTGTTCGCACCACCACTGCTGTGGGGGCTGCTATGGATGACTACGTTGGTTCCGTCAACTTGTTCGGGAAGGAATTCAAGTTCGACCCAGTAAGTTAGCTTTCAAAGAGATATTTCCAAAGATGACAACAATTCTTACATTCTGTTTTTCGACAGTTGAATCTTTCTGAAACGTACAGTCCTTTCCTTCCTTTTTTCCGCGAAAGCGAACTTCGCCACGGACGCACAGCTATGCTAGCTGTTGTTGGTTTCATTGCCACCGACTTCTTTCGTATCCCAGGTGAAATGTACTCATTCGAGAACATCCCCAAGACAGTCGACGCCCACGATGCTTTGTTGAAAAACGGCCCTATGTACCAGCTGCTTTTGTGGATCGGTCTTTTTGATCTAATCATCACTGCTCCTGCAATTGTTGCAACAATGCAAGGAGAACGTGAAGCTGGTGGTAAGTAGCCAGAATACGGAAGCGTATCATTGATTACGCTTGCGCTCACTTTACTTTCTTCGAAATGAAAATAGATTTCGGACAAACAATCTTTGCTCCTACCGACCCCGATGCTCTGAAGAAGAAGCAAGAATCGGAACTCATGAACGGCCGACTCGCAATGTGCGCTATTGGAGGAATTGCCACCCAGACAGTCATCTCTGGACACGGATTCCCTTACATCTAAAGCTCTAGCTATGTTGGGAGCTCAACTTGATGATCCTCGAACAGCATGGGGTCCCCTGTTACTACTGTAGCAATACAAATAGAATATTCAATAAATCATATTGAGTTTCGACTACCTCTTCCTTTCGTAGTAATGTTGTACTATCTCACCTATGCAGCCATTCCCACCTTCCTAAAAACACTGTTTCTGTCCAAGGCTAGTACTCTTAAGTAAGAGCAACGAAATCCCGTGAACTGGCTGTAGCATCGGCAAACGGTGTCGAGTGAGAAATAGCATGCGTGGGATTCGCTACGAGATGAGAAGAAGAGCAGACTCGAAATACTAGAATTATAGCAAGTGTTGTAAGTTGAGAGTTGCATCTGCTGATACTTCCACTGAATTACACGTCGGTTCTGATTCGCTTAAAGGACGCCAAGGCTTCATTGATTTCTGCAGTGAAAGGTACACTAGCCAGGAATGGATTCGATGTGATTCATATAGCCATCTCATCGTACAGAGGGACGTCGCAAAGCTCACTCATGTTGTCCATGTATGTCCTCAAACCCTCAGGCCATTGGACTCCTTTAATGATCGTTATGGATCGAAGGCGTGCCCAGAGATCGACGTCGTCGAGCGACAAACCACCTTCAGTACAGTATTGCACAGAGAATACCTTGTCGTCCAACTCCACCAACTTGGCATTCAACTCTTCAATGAGTGAAGCTGGATCACGGGCCATCGCATCCGCGTAGATTTTTAGTTTCTCTTCCATTTCTAGTTCCTCCTTCCATTCTGCTTTATCGTAAGGTGGCAACTGGTGATTCTTAATGAATGCATGTCGGCCATCCAGTTGTTGAAATTCCGGGAGAAGGCCAGTTGCAACGTATCGAGGTCTTTGCAACGTCCTGAGAAGAGACTGGACAGACTTTTGCCACTCTTTGAGATCCGTCCTGCCGCTTGCTGGTTTAATGACACCGGTAGGCCCAAACCTTTCGTCAGAATCGACCAGCTTGACAATATCCATGGATTCAGCCATAGTGATGTCATCCTCCGGAAAGTTCTTTCGTCAAGAACAAGAGCAAGCGACTAAGTGAGCCAAGTGAAGAAGGAAAGGTTGGTGATTTTGCTGACACTGAGAATCACTTACGAAGATTGGGGCGATTTTCTTTCCAACAAGGGCTGTTGGCGTTTTTACATCGTCATTTGCCATGAAATGAAGATTGTGCTTGATATTCTTAACTCCCAAAACAACTCTAACCCGTACACAAAAGGGGCAGTGATCATAAACATAGAGCGTGGGAAGTTCATCTCGAATAACCCGTTCTGGCTTTGCAAACATGTCCAACTCGGTGGAATCAGTTGTTGAAACAAGGTTCATCGCAACAGACTTCCTTTGCAGATCCGAAGCAGGCGCCCAACCTTGAGTTGAACAGAGGCAAAGTAAGGATGGTAGGACCGTAGCCAATTTCATTATCTCTATTATTCTCACTACAAGTAGACAAGATGTGCGTTTGTGTTGATCTCGATCCAGTGGATGACGATGACGTTAATAGTCGAGTGCCTTCCCGATCTTTGGGATTAGTGAAGTTTTCTTGTTCTTTCTTTCGTCATTATCGCGAGCTGACCTGAGTAATTGGTATATCATGTTACGGACGGGAGAGTTTGGGATCTTTTCGCTTACGTGTTTCCTGCGTACGAACTTGGTAATGTACCAAGTATACTGCGTTCTGTCGAAGGTTGCACCAAGATGAATGAGGCCAGTTGTTGCTACGTCACTGACACAACGGATACATTTTATTTTTCGACACACCTACAACGGACAGACGAATTGAATCCTGCTTGTGACGGGATTAAGATTAAGTCGGGCGGTGAGGATGACCGTTATTGCTGCATGTGTAGGAACTTTTCAACGACAGTCGTGTTCTTTCTCCCTACAATTGTTTCAAGGGTGGGTTTCAGTTCACTTCGTATGAGTGTTGAAAGGTGTCCAACTTAGTCTTCAACCATATCAAAGCGATTTCAAGATGATGAACTTATTCGGGAAAAAGAAGACTCCAACCTCGACGGTGTCTGCGACTTCGACAACGCAGCCTTCTGATCCTCAAAGAACCATAGTGAAACTGCGAGAGACGATTGCTAATCAAGAAAAAAGGTGGGTAATTCCTTATTCGTAATTCGAATTTCCGTATTCCAACCTGAGTCCCGCCCCTGAAAATCGTTGCTTCTTCTTGGTCGGCTTATTACCAATTGTATCTAATCCATTACACTTCTGCCGTAATCAGAGAAGAGCATTTGCAAAAGAAGATTGAACAGATAGTGAAAGAAGCGAAACTTAAAATGGGAAAAGGCGACAAAAAAGGAGCTGTTTTTGCAATGAAACGAAAAAAACTATACGAACAAGAACAAGATAAGATTGCAAATGTGAAGATGACGCTTGAAACACAAGTGATCAGTCTCGAGTCAGCAGCACAAAATGCACAAACGTTTCAAGCTATGCAGGCGGGAACCAAAACGATGGCAAAGATTCGAAATGATGTCGGTATTGAAAAGGTTGATGATGTGATGGATGAAATCAAGGAGGAAATGGAAATGGCCCAAGAAATCAACGATGCTATCGCGCAACCGGTGGATCCTCTAATGGCAGACGAAGACGATCTACTGGCAGAACTCAACGAACTGGAAACTGCCGATTTGGAGGCCGAGCTACTCAGGCCACCTGCAAAAGCGGAGCCAACATTTTCTTTACCAGACGCACCTCAAAGCGAACTTCCCGCGCTTGCAAAGAAGGAAGAAGACGACCTCAAAGCGTTGGAAGCCGAGTTGGCGGGTTTGTAGCATAGTTAGTTGTCTAGTAGACAAACACTCTTTCCCCAGTTTTCACACAAGAGTGGCTAGCATCAGCTTGAACCTACACAGAAAAGCTACAGAGCTTTTGCAGTTCAGTTTTCTCCAAGGTTTTTGGAAATCGCGCTGTCATTGTTTATCTGATTTGCTAACTGACATAAAACTCTATACTTTTTCTACACTGTTCATCGACATCGTGAATGTTGCGAGGTAGCATAGCTAGTCCAACTCCTCAAAATATCGGTCATCGATGAATTCCTCATCGCCAGTATGTTCGGAGGCCGAGAATTTGTTCGGCTTGACCGCCACTCCAATGAAGGGTTTCCAAGTGGGATGTACTCGGCGAGGAACCATTCTTGCTGCACGAGCTGCTAGCTCCATCTGGGTGGGCACTCGAGGTTCCTGCAACAGCCGCATTCCAACATTGCGAAGATCGGACACTGGCATCGACCCTTTTTTCCCATTACACTTCTTACAACAAGTGACCGCATTTTCCCTAAAAAAAAAAACAGGAGGAGCAAGGATGAGGACAGGGGTCCTTTGAAAAAACAGTCACAGAAAGGTAAGAAGAGAAAAAAAATAGAAAGTAGTTCACTTACCAACTCAGCTGACCGCCCATACATCGAGGAACGACGTGATCCAGCGACAAATCTGCGGTATGAAAACGATTTGCACAATACTGACACTTGTACTCGTCTCTCAAAAAGACATTTCGTCGCGTAAATGCTGGCCGTTTGTTGACATGATTCACATATTCCGTCAAAGCAATGACACTTGGAAGAGGAACTTCCAAACTCGCGGCTCGTATTGAGACGTCAGGATAAACATCGACAACTTGTACTTTGCCACCGAAAATAGCCTTGATGGCGTCTTGCCAGGACCACAAACTTAAAGGTAAATAGCTTAGCGGCTGAAAATCAGCATTGAGGACCAGTGCAGGGCTTTTATTCAATTTCTTAATAAACTCAGCTTGGGTATTTTCATCGTCGTCCACATCAAAAATTCCGCGATTCTTCACTTTTCCACCCAGTGGTCCTCCTTTCCCAGAAATGTAATTAGCGGATACATGCTCGGAAAGTTCCTCAAACGACAAGGATCGACCCGGCCCTGTTTTCTTCCTCGTCATTTTCCTCTTTTTATTCTTAGACTTTGGCACAGAAGAATACAATGAAGTGATAGACACTTCTCCCGTCGCTAGAATTGGGGACAAGAGGATACAGTTGATCAGTTGATCCATGATTAGAAAAAGTGATGCCGAAGCCATAGCCAGACGCTTCACAGAATCTACAAATGGCAACGCAGCATCTAACTTACTCAATTGATTGCTCGGAAACTGATGTAGATAGCCATGTGTCTCTGTGATCGTAGCAAGATACGAAAGGATGAAAAATGGGAGGGAAAAACTATCGAAAATGTTCCGCGCCATAATAGCATAGAATTGGTTCCAGGAGGACTGATGTTGTTGGGTTGACAGTGTCGAGGAACTGATTCGATAGATCTCAGAGATCGTTGGCACCTTAGACGATAATGTGCTCACAATTCGACAATGAGGGAGTCTAGATTGTGAGGTGAAGTCGAAAATGACACGTGAGGAAAAAAGGAAGAGAATTCGAAATGACGAAGATTCGCGGGAGGCTGCACATGGTGATGTCATCCAGAATTCTGTCATGGAATCTATCTACATAGCCATACGTACAAGTTGCACATGCGGTGTCTTGACCAGTTTTCCTCTGTTCAAACCGAAGTCTTGACAAACGTCAAGTCCTCAATGACGTGCACGACTGAACATGGTTGACGATTATTGTCGAACACTTCGAATGCTTGTGCTGTGACTGTCCATCGTCCGGGAAACTACAGCACTTGTCAAAACCATCACAAAAAACCTCAATCCTGCAGAATTCGAAAAAGGGAACAACACTGAATCAGCAACAGTTGGAAACATACCCTAACTTGCCTCCTTTGCATTAATCAGCATGAATTATAGAAGCATCTTCTTTCTTATTCTTGCTGGAAACTCTGCATCGGGTTTCTTGACAAAAAATCTGAAACGCAATCCCATTATACAACATGGAACACAACAACCAGTCCAGCTCTCCGGATCACCATCTGATAAGCATCCAGTATCGAATAAGCAAGATCTTCTCCAAAATCTCGATGATACCTTTGCATATGAGGGAAGGTTGCCAATGAAAGCTGATTTTCGATGTGGGTTTGTGAGCATTTTGGGAGCTCCGAATATGGGAAAGAGCACTCTATTGAATGCATTGTTGAAAGAAGATTTATGCATTGCAACACGTCGTCCACAGACAACCCGACATGCTATTCTTGGAGTAATAACAACGAGTGACACCCAATTATGCCTCATTGACACTCCTGGGATCATTGACAATCCAGCCTACAAACTGCAAGAAGGAATGATGGAAGCTGTGATGACTGCGTTTTATGATTCCGACGTTCTGATGGTGGTCACTGATCTATTCAGCAGCCCCATTCCAGACGACAAAATTTTCGAAAAAGTACGTCGAATCAAGGTCCCAGTTATCGTAGTGATCAACAAAATAGATCTAGTTGGAAAGGCCAATCCTTCTGCGGACGAAAACGAAGACGAGGGGAAGACATACACAGTGCCAGATGCTGTTGCGAAATGGAGAGGACTATTGCCAAATGCCCTCGCCATAATCCCCGTTGCTGCCTCGGAGGGAACTGAGAATGAAGGAGTCGTCTTTTTGCGAAAGCTGCTCATAGGAGGAACTGATATCCCGGCGGCCATTCGAAATTTGGGGCGTCCAATTCCAGGGATGTTTAAAGCAGATGCCAAGTTCTTAACCGATGAAGACGCTAAATCACTCTTGCCTCCCGGCCCACCTTTATATGATGAAGAGGTTTTGACAGATAGGCCGGAAAGGTGAGTCATTGGGGCCAGCAGCTGAAACTGGAAAATGATTACCTTCCTCATTGGTCGTTTCTTGATGTATCAGGTTTTTTGCTTCCGAGTTGATTCGAGAATCGCTGTTTGAGACTCTCAAGAAAGAGCTGCCATATTGCTGTGAAGTACGCATCGATGAGTTCAAAGAACCCAAGGAGAATGAAAAGAAAAAGCTCAGTCGTATAAAGGCCACTGTATACGTAGAAAGAGACAGCCAAAAGATCATTGTGATAGGGAAAGGGGGTGAGCAGATCAAGAGAGTAGGTGTTCGGGCGAGGGAAAAGCTTGAGAATTTTCTACAAGGAAAAGTGTTTTTAGAGCTGACAGGTAAGGGACCATGAACTGTAGAATGATGGAGATGCATCAATTTGCGTTTCTCACCGTGTGCAACGTCGTGCATCCCACCAGTGAAAGTCAACAAGGATTGGCGGAAAAACGAAGATAGGCTGAAGGAATTTGGTTATCTAAACAAGTAAACACTATTTAAGCATTCAGAGCAAAAAAGATTCGTCGAATTGAAATGGAAATGATCAAACAGGTTGTAAGTGGATTCTATGATTATTAAGCTGAATAGTAACGTTAATTCTATTTCCCCCTTGGAAAAGGTCTCGTGTCCTCTTCTAGTCTATTTGCTTGTTTCGAAAAGTCGCCCACGTTTGGTATCAGCTTGATGAGAATCCTCTTCATTCCCCGAATTTTTCCAACTGTTTGTTGGTTTGTCTACTCAAGACGTTGGCGCTTGGAATCAGATTCGTGTGGATCCTTGCCGTTTGGTGAGTGTGGTCCATTGTATGACTGTTCGTTCCCGGGCCCCATCTCTCCTCCATGACCGGCCTCTTGTGGAGACATGTGTCTGCCGCCAGGAGGAGGATGATATTGAGGAAGGCCCATGGGTGGTAGTTGTGCTTGATACATTTGCTGGTAGATCATCCAGTTGTGTTGCTGCCCATGTGGACCACCAGGAGGCCCATGAGGGTGTCCTTGTGGAGCATGCATTGGGCTTTGTCCCCGATCATCTGGCATTTCCCGGTTTCTCTTCTGTTGTTGAGCTGCTGCCTCACCAGCAGTAACAGGGGGGCCATTTGGAGAACCGTCAGCACGAGGCGGTCCACCAGGAGCAGCCGGAGGGGATACTGGTTGTCCATGGATCATGTGATGGTTTTGATTGTAATGAGGTGGCCATGGGGCCGGGTATTGGTTTGGGTGTCGTTGCATATGGAAGTTGTACTGTTGATGAAGCTTCAAAGCGTGTTGGTGCTGCTGTGAAGCGTATAGGTTTGGGTGGTAGTAGTGTTCTGGTGGAACAGGCATTCCTGGCCCCCCTGGGCCCATGCCGTACATTGCTGGATCTTGGGCCAGATGCATGTTAGCAACATTGCTGCCATCGTTACCATCTGATTCAACAAGGTCTAGCCAGTGAATCGACGTTGACTTGCAACTCACTTTCGCGAGAAAGGTTCGGCTTTCTGCTATGTCATTAATATCATCACCTTCCCAATCACCATTTTTTTCTGGTGCTTTCTTCGTGCTATCCCCGTCGTTAACCTCGTCGGTCTTTTCCTCTGTCTCTGCGTTAGCTGGAGAGCTAGCCTTGCTCTCCTCATCTTTGTTGGCTTCATTATCATTTGATTCTTCCTTTCTTACAGTGTCTTCTTCAACAGGCTTACTTGGCGCAGCCACTACAGTTGCTGGGTCTGCAGAATCTAGCGCACTCAAAAGTACATATACTGTGCACCAAGGAAGCTGCCGGTGCTTATGTCTTTCTCTGCAGAAAGACCGTGTTCGGTTTGTCTTTTTGCACGCAGCGCAAACTGGAGTCTTCGGAATGAAAGGCTCTCTCACACAGTAAGGTTGCCATTGGACCATACGGACAGTTAAAGGCTTGTCGACATATTTTCCATTGGAATCTGTACATGAATCGTCCAGTGTAAGGCAGATGTAGGCTGTGGTCCACGGGGCAGAAGTGTGCGTATTGCGAACCCTACACATATCCCGCGTCTTAAAATTTTTCTTGCACTTTTCACATACAGCTAACCGTGAATCTGGAAATTTGACATTTAATGATTGTTTGAATCCAGGTGGAGTAAAGGTCAAGATGTTCTGATGAATAAAAAGCATGTGAGATAAAGAAGCGGAGAAGGAGATATCCACGAGTAGGTCAAGAACTTACCCCGTGTGACGTTGCCTGTGGAAACATCATTTGCTGCAAAGACGAATGATACAGAGACATTTCAAGCAAAGGGAAGTTAGTTGCTTCGTCAACATCAACGAAGAACAACGAAGGATGAAGAGGCTAGCGCCGACGAATCCATTGACTGATGAGAATGGTCCTATCCTCAAACATGTGAGCAGAATCGCGCAGTTCTGGTATTTTTGCGGTTTGGAAAACGTCGGAGATGCTTCTCGTGAAACTACATCCACGTAAAAGCAAGTACCAACTCTACAGTGGCTTGAGATACTAAAATCAACTGAGAAAGATCTGCGCCAGGTCATGCGACGATGATTCAACGGACTTTGACCACCGATTGTGGCGGAGGAGAATGGCCTTTCTTTCTCCAATTTTGGAGACAGCGCAAAATAAAAAAAAGTGACTGAATTGTGCTGGTTGGTTCGGCTTTCCGTTCCTTGAAATTCGATAGAACGGGTCCTCAAGATGCATTTGTCGTTCTGGTACCGTTTTTGCGACGAATCAAGCAAGGAAACGACCAGAATCTTCAGCATTTTCTTTAGCTTACCTTGCCATCTGTTCTAAAGGTTGAATATGGAGGAAGAGCTGTCATTTGTGCTGCCCCTGTAAGTCAAATATGAAAAAGATTGGTGTTTCGTTCCCCGTCTCGCCTTTGAGGCGAAATGAGGGCTTCCGCTATTTTTCTAACCCTATCGATCCAAAATGATCGCATTGCAAATTTTTTAGCAGTGAGGCTGCACAAAAACTCAGGGTAGATGGATTCGGTGGACAGTTTTATTTGCGAAAAAAATGTCGCTCAGACGTCGTCGGATCCATCCTCTTCAAACGCAGTACTGTGACGTCGCTCATATCCGCTTTGAATCGGGCGCATCACGTGGAAGATGCGCCTTCGACTACGACACATTATGTGGCCGATGGGATTTATAGATAGCATTAAATTGGAAGAGTCTTGCGGCATTCACATCTGATTGGACATGGCAAAGTGTGGTTCTCCGACCCATGCTGTTGGCGGTAAAGAGTTCAAAGCAGCTTTAGGCACCCCAGCCGTACTAACATCTATTCAGAGCTAGAGCCTGGTGGAAGTAATAATTCGATTTTCTACTAGACTCTTATTGATTCCATAAAGCATTGATGCAGAATCTTATCCTGTAACAAGACCCAAAGTATTAATTCCAACAATGCAGAAGGAACATGTCGGGCAAACTTGGTTGGCCATGCTTTCGTCCGAATAGGAAGACCCGCAGTATGAGCACGATACAGACGGCTGACCCTGGTAAATTGGCACAAAGTCACGGCAGTCGATCGAGAATGTCTTGGTGTCGTCATAGTTCAATTGATGCTCATTGCGAGCCATCTGTTCACTTTTCTGACGTACTTTTGTTGCCTTCACTCTGAGATCAGCATTTCGTTCATTGCTCATATCGGGGAGTTCCAGCAGTCGCCGCGCAAAACTTGCTGCGGCAATGAAATTCTTGTGTTTGAACGCTGTTCCCATGGCAGTTCGCAAAGTTAGAAGCAAATGAACTGGCTGCAAATTGCAGTGTGTGAAGTATGCAGCCAACTCGGTGGCACGAACTGGGTCCTGGCCGGCCTCGGCCATGGCACCCTTGATTCGAATGGCTGTGATGTATTCACGGGCAATATTCAACATTTCCTTCATCTCGTTCTGCTCTTGGGCAGTACTGCTAGCTACCATGGGAATCTTATACAATACGTCGATGAAAGCATTTTTGGAATCATTGAACTTTCCACCTTGAAAGAACTTGTAGCCACTTCTTACAGCGGCAATCAAATCCTGCGGGTTTAGGTAGGTTCGCGGCAACGAATCCGGACCTGGGTGACCACCACCATCATTTCGCAGCAACGGCATCGCCATACTTCCGCTTCCGGGAATACCTGTAACAGAAGTAGAAAGTTAGAATAACCTACATTCATAGTGTCTTCCATCGATCTAGATCGGAACCTACCGGGCACGCTCATCATCGACCCAAGGTAGCAGCCCATCATTGTCTCTTGGAGAACAGAAAAGTCGGATGCTGCAATTTGGCGATTCAACAACTGCAAGGCCGACGCCATACCTCCTGCAGCAACGTGGTCAGAGGCATGTGAACTATTCGCAACCCAGCAGCTAGCGGGAGGCCGACCAGATGCAGGCATCTGGAATCCAGTATCATCTGAAATTACACCCATATCATCGGATGGCGGTGCAACCTCTGCTGCATCACCAAAGTCGTCCCCGAGGTCACCCAAGTCATCGTCCCAGTCATCACCTCCTCCAAAGTCGAAGTCATCATCATCTGCAGCAAGGTTCGCAGCTGGAGCTGCGTCTTCAAATCCGACATCCATACCATCATCCCATTCACCACCAGATGCTCCTTGTGCGACCTGTGCTGTATCTGTATACTCTTCTTCTGGATCTTCCATGGCAGCAGCAGTCAAATCTGCAAGAGCGGATTTCGGAACTTCAAGAGTTGGCCAATTCTCAGCACGGAATATAGGAGTAGGTGGCTGCAAAAGTCTAGCAGCAGATTTATCATTCGCTGCTTCACAGGCCTCGACCTTGGCGATAAGACCTTCCATGTCGCCATCGTTGGTTTCAATGGCTATCTTCAAGCGCTCGGCATCCTCGGCGAGTCCATGCAAGCGAGCACACATGTAGGCAAGAGGCAAGTTCCCGCTTGCTTCCAAAACTGAAACGCGCTCAGCAGCGTCTCCCAAGAGCAAGGCGTTATGGTAGCGTCCCATGATATCTCCACGCATGTTGGAGATCTTGAGCATTTTGCGCAACTTTTCAGTGTCTCCCGTGATGGAATACAAGAACGAAAGTCTGTCAAAATCTTTGGTTCGCTGATAGGACATTTCGACAACCTGGTGATTTCCCTGTCGCAGCGCTTCACTTCCAAGCTGGCCCCAGATCTCGCGGCCTGATTCGGACTGCTGCTCTAAAGCGAATGCAGCTTCCATGGCAGCTTCAATATCACCACAAGCCAACGCCAAGCGGAATCGGGTTTTGGGTTCTTTTACAAAGTGCAGCGCAACCTCTGGGAATCCCTTGGACTGTAGATACGCCACAATGGCACGACCGCACAGTCGACTGTTCTTGACCATATGCATCACTTGGCCATACTTTTTGTTCGCCAAAGCCAATTTGAATCGAGCCTCAGTGGTATCAATGGAAAGCACGCGAGCTCTTGCTTCGCGGTCCAAGCAAAAGAGTTGGTCCTTAACAGCACGAATGGCGTAGAGAGGAGTATCCAAGGTTCGAATGGTTCCCGTATCTCCAGATGGCAGACAATACTTTACATGGTTCAAAGTAGTGTACAAAAAGAGTTCTGAAGCAGTTCCTCCAGTGGGACTGACATCCCAGGCTCCGGACTTGATTCTGACATTGTCCGCAATGCTGCAAAGTTGTTCCAGCTGACGATCAGCAATGACAACACCGTATTTGCACAGAATAGCAACCTTTGAGCCATCAGGAGACCAAATGATATTCTTGATTTTGGGAGCCGTAATCTCCCCCAAAACGCGACGAGATTGGACCTCAAACAATATTGCACGGTCTTCGGCCTTTAGCAAGAGGCGCCCACTGGCACCTCCCTCAAACAAAGCTTCAACATTGGCTACGGGCGGTTGAACTCGCTTTGTCGTTTCATTCTGCAAGTTCTTGACTGTGATTTGTCTCTGGTGACGATCCAAGACAGCAAACCTGTTCCGTCCCAAGAAAACAGCTGGTCCCATACAGGATCCGCGCTTTCCATCTGTGACGCTACCACTGGCATTGTTCAAAGAGAAAGTGATCAGCTCGTAGCTACCACCGTCAATCTCGCTGCAAACCAAGATGTTTCCTTCACTCGGATTGTGTTGGTTGTAAGTCAAATATCGCGGTGCACTTCCAATACCGTCGGTCTGTGCTTGTTGTCCAACTCTTCGAAGACTAGCAATTGGTACGTCCACGCCCCCTTGGGCTCGACCATAGTCATGAAGGAACAACTCACGTCCTCGGACGTAATACAATTGGTTGTTTGGGCCATGCGCCGAAGCGGGACGTTCGCGCTCGAGTTTGAAGACGATCATACCGCTGTCGTGCCCGGCGGCCAACAAGTTTTGAGACTTGTGTGCGGCCAAGATCCAGAACCTGTCTCCTTCTCTTCGGAATGTTTGAACCCCAACGCGCTTGGAGACATCCCAAACCCGAATGCTACGATCTTCACTGTTACTGATAACCAAATCGTGTTTTGGGTGGAACAGACAACTACTGACATTGTTCGCGTGCCCACGAAGGGTATCCACTTCCCAGGCCTTGGTCTCGCTCATTCGCCATAGCTTCACTTGGCGGTCATCAGCCGCACTGGCAAGCAATGGAAGAGTTGGGTGGAAGCACGCCCAGTTGACTCCACGATCATGTCCTTCCAAGACGTATTTGACAACAACATCATTGGTACCAAACAACTCAGCTTGAACGTTAATAGCCGTAGAACTAGTGGCAGCACGGGCAGCCATGGGATCCATCATGCTTTCTCCCATTTGCTTCTTGCGCAGTCCAGTAGTATCCCAAACACGAACAGTTTGATCTAAAGAAGCACTGACAATGAGGTCCTCCGAAGGATGGAAGGAAGCACACATGACATAGTGATTATGGCCAGTCAAAACGCTCAAGCAGCTTCGTTTGTGGAAGTCCCACAGCCTAAGGGTTTGATCATCACTAGCACTCAGAATCCAAGGAAACTGAGCAGGATTCGGGTGAAATTGGACAGTTCTAATGTAATCCAAGTGCCCAAGGAGAGTAAAAAGACATCTCCTCAGCTTGTAATCCCAAACTTTGATTTTGTAATCGTCACCTCCTGAAACAATAAAAGGTTCTGAAACGTGAAAATCTACTCCTCGGACAGGGCCATCGTGCTCCTCAAATCGATCGATAACAGTACCAACTCGGTAGTCCCATCTAAGAAAAATGGCATTAGTGCATGAAGGCTACTTGGAAAAAAACCAGTTTACAACTTACAATTGAATGACGCCGTTGTGCAAGGAGGCACACACCCAGGGTCGCACGGGGTGAAATGCCAACCCCTTCACACGGGCTGACTTGGATTCAAACTTCGTCAACATGGTGATTTGTAATCGCAGCAACGGTAGCGATACTGGCAACCACAGGACGATCTATTCTCATCGTCGTAGAGAAAAGTACCATCCTCAGCGCTTGCAAAGGCATTGGCTTTTTTGGTACTATCGTGTACGATCCGTTGACGTAGAGAAAGTCATAGTATCCAGTCGAACGTATCAATTTCTATGTTAGCTGTTTTGGAAGAGGGGCATCTTTCCAAGACTACAGCAACGATGTAAATACACTTGGTGTTGATCACGCGTCTAATTTAAGTCATTTTTTCGGGTTCAGGGTCCTTGACCCGTCTGAGAGGCTTCATGCTTGGTTTCTTTTCTAGTTTTTGTTGGTTGCATTCTGAAGATAGCTGTCCTAAACTCCCTTCTAGTGAATTGTTGGTGCCTTTATGCTGTCGACTTGATGAATACGAATGGCACCCATCATTTCTTCTGGTAATTCTTCGGGTGTTGTTCCTTCAATCACGAAGCCAATGTCCACAGTTAAAGCTGTCATGTAGCGTCGACAAACCGAGACAATTTTCTGCGCTGCCTTTGTTGAGTTGCCAACATCCAAGTTGCATTCCAAAAAGTCCTGCTTGGAACCTTCCTGAGGAACGTAGTTGTACCTAATAGGAAGCTTCTTTCCGATTATCGTCGGTTTGCCAGTCACCAAGTTTCGAACGACCCATGGTCCCTTGGCAACATTCGGGATAAGTTTCAAACGATCAGTCCTGTAAGCGTCGTCACCCAATAGCCATTTTGCCAACGTTTTCTCCGGGCGCGACAAACCGTCCATCGGTGCTGAAATATCACCTCTCATAAATGGAAGCAAATTTTCCGGTATTTCATAGTACTGTATCAATATTCCCCATGGGAAGGTCAACCGGATCAGCAAGGACGGCACGTCCCGTAGCCTCCCTCTCAACGCGCCATTCAGTCTAGGAGAAACAAGAGAAAGGCAAAATGGCCAGTGAGAGTGCCTGGTGCAAAAAAAAATCCAATGGAAACTAAGAGTCTTACTTCGACATGTCGCATGCACTCGGTTTATCAGACAAAAACAAGTCACAACCTCTGGCACCCAGCAAATAGCCACCAGCAGCTACTTTCTTCTTCTTCGATAGATACTTCTCTCCCCGAACAGAAAAAAGGTCAATAGGTGACTCGGACCAACAGTTTTTGTTGTTTGTTTCAGCAAAAGGATATCGCGGTAATGTAGGAATTGCCTGCACCTCGCCTTCCTCACCATCACCATAATCTATGAGGTCTTCTTCCGCAATGCCAACCGCATCTGCCGTATCGAGAGGGTCGCTCATTGCACGTGGTCTGTTGCTTCTTGTGGATTCAGGGTGGTCAAAATGATTCGTGCCTCCTTTGGTGTTAAAAGATGGAGTCTCACATCGGCCATCACTTTCAATTTCACTTTCCACCTCCACCACTAAAGTCTCTTTCAATTGCCTCATGCTTCGTTCTGCTGATCTCGATCGGATTGCTGTTGGCGATCCCAAGTTCAAAGATGCTCGGCGATTGACGCTGTGTCTCTCCATCAACTATAAGACTTGCTGGGTCGTTTGGAATAGGTATTACACACGATCAGACATACAAGCCACAAGACTAATGACAACTTTCGCTTGTGATCAATCCATCGCAGGAAGTCACGTACGAAGACTTAAACAGACGCAAATGTACTTCTTGGTACTGCACGAACATACGGACAAACGGTACAGTCGCCGATTTGTTTCCCACGTGATTCGTATCAAAAATGAGGTCACATAAGTATCGTACAAAACATACCAAGGTTTGGGCACCTTTCGCTTCCGAAAAAATGGCCTTGTGACTTTCACTAATCCAGGCGGTCGTGTATGACATGTATGCTGTAGACGATTCGATCGATCAAAGGACAGGTCCCAGTTTGTTTCTCAATGTAACGAAAGGGAAACAAACTTTTGATTTAAGCGACTGGTGTTGACGAATGGTTTTTTCCAAGACGAACAATGAAGGAGTCTATAGACTGGCAACAAAGCAATTTCGGCTAAAATAGATTGCTGTTCTTTGTGTTTAATTTTTCTCGTCATCGGGCTTGCTGGTCAGCATTTCTATCTTAACATACTGCTTTATCATTGTGAGATCCTATGCATTCAGCATGTCATTCAAGTACCAGACTGCGACATCTATGACATCCCAAAATTAGACATTCCTCTTTGTACTTTCTGTAAAAGGCAGTAAGTTCGTTTACGCCAAAAATAGTTCATTCCAGTCCAAGTACTTTCTTTACGTCCTCTTCTGTTTTGACATAGTTTTTGATTGGATAAAAGGGGCCGTCGTCACCTTTCGCCCTGACCTCGACGTTTGGCCCCATCCCGCATTCTGCACATTCCGAAACACAGCTGATGGATTCAACAGTCACTCCATCGGGAGCCAGTTCCTTGAACATCTCCAAAGCCTTCTTGCCACCACTTCGCCCACAAGTAGGTCCTGTACATACAACGACTGTGCCCTCCAATGGCTCTGCCCAGCAGACTGTTCTTCGAGCGTGAGAAGTTGGTTGGATTGGAGAGAATCCTTTGGCATCATGGACAACCAATAATACGCAAGCAAGGAGGTATAAAGTTGAATTGTGAATCATCGTAGAAAAGAACTTCGGCAGAACGCACAGTACTGTATGTTGTTTTCGAGTTGTGAGATTCACTGACGAAGAATGAACTTTCTGATGAGACTTCGAAAGAAGATGAGCGCCGGTTTGGGGAGCTGACGTCATCGTGTCCATCAAATAACGGACACTTCAAATACGGACAAGAAAAGATGTCAATCGTCAGTCCATGGCCGAAATAGAACCCAAACCACGCATCAAAATACGGTTCAACATCGACACCCTTATGGCATAGTTGCCTTGAACATTCACTCCTATATACCATGAAATCTCTGCTATTTTTCAGTCTGGCTGCGGCACAAGTTGCCCATGCCTTTACATTCCATCGTCCCATGTGTTCAAATATACTGGCGGTCCGGAAAATGGCCGAGGGGACCGAAGGAAAAACAGGGGTTTTCTCTGATGAGGTTCAACAGGAGGCAAGAGATGTTCTGGAAAAGGTTGGCTGGGCACGTCCAATGGATGACGAGGAAATGACATCAGAAGATCCCTTCGTTCAGCAGATCGATGCTGGGATTCAGGCAGACTATGGATTTGGCTTAGATGATTTACTAAATCCTGCAAAGGTATGATTGTGTTGAACCTGATGGCTCTGATTCCCCCTCCCAAAGCAGGCCTCACCAAATTTCCTCGGACAGGTTGTTAACTTAGAAAGGGATCTATACAATCTGAGGCTTGAACTAGCTACCATGACTGGAAACGACGACTTGGATGTGGCAGGGCTCACAACTGACGAATGTGACGGTGGTGGGGGTGGTGACAGTGCTGATCAAGTTAGGACAAAGATCACAAAGAAAGAGGCAGATTTGGCTATTGAACGTCGCGCAGTTTTTCGGGATTGGCTAAAGAATATTTTTGTTGGCCAAGCAGTGATCAGTTTAGGAATCAGTTACATCATGGCGACGAACCCAAGCTCATTGTTCGGTGGCTTCGATTGGTTTTACTCCTACAACATGTAAGTCGATATCATGTGATCACTCCGGTCGATGACCTTTGTTGGCGCTCAAATTCGGGCCGTTTTCAATAGGGACATTTCCATACAAGTCTTGGGCTACTGGTTCTGGTGGCTCTTCATTGTCCCATCGCTCCGTTCGCGAAAACCTAAAGGTCAAGAGAAGAAAGCCCTTGATATAGCCTTTTTGGGAACTCCGCTTATTTCAATCATTGCCCCAATAGCTACCAAGGATACTGGAATAATCTGGCTGGGTAAGTGGAAAGACACCAAACGGGCATCCCATTTTCAATACACTCATCCATAGAGTCGGTTGCATCTATTCTGTTTCAGCAAACTTCATCGTGGTGGCTGGAGCATATGGGTTTGCCTTCTTTGTCGATGATGACAGTTCTGTTGATTCAGAAAAGAAGCAACCAGATTGGCTGAAGTTTGTTTACAAATCACTTGACTTTGGAAGCGGACGGGAACGTGGGGCCAGAAAGTAGGACGGATCACTTCACTTGCTGATGTGAGCTTGCAATCTTTGTCCTATCAAGGTCCGATGATTAGGCTATCAGTGGAAGCTTAAAACCACGATCCGATCATAGTCCCATCATAATTAAGCTACCAAAATGCACTGTCGCAGATGGTCTAACATGTCCGTCTGTCATTTCGTTTGGTTGGTCAATGTCTGTCTGACCGTCGTCCTGTTTCGTGGCTCATCGTATCCTTGTATGTCGTTCGTTGAACCAAAACTAGCCATCAACACTCTACAGATCGCGTCGCCCCTTTCATTCTACATCGAAAGAACTACCAACGATATGAAGCATGATAGCTTACGACCTATTGGGTTCTTCATTATGCTACTTGGATTCGTTTCTCCGTTTCAAAGCTTTCCCTGGTCAAGAAATAAGCTGCGTTTTTCGCAACACTGCAAGAGCAGGCTTTTGTCATTCTCAAATGGCGGAGGAGCAGATTACAGTACAGAAGAGACACTAATGAAGATTCACGTTGCAGTTGCAGACGCTCAAGATGAAAATACGAAGACCCGAATATCTAAATACACCCAATCGTTTCCGTTCGCCGTCATCCTGCCAGTGCAGCCTTTACAGTATCTTCCAATGGCTGATGGTGGAGTAGAAGTAACTTTTCTGCGCAAGAAGACAAGAGAGAAAGGTAGCTTCGATGGGGGCTTGCGATTTTTCATTCAAGAAGACCGTAATGGATACGACATAGTGTGCAAAAGAAACTCAAATGGTCAAACTGTTTCAAAAATGTTCTCAGAAAAGCAAATTGTCTTAGCATTCCTGAAGGGAATTAGTGGCGAGGACACTGAGAAGACCGGAGCTCCACCGGAAGGTGTTAATGTTGAAAGTGTTTTTCACAAGTGGCTATGACAATGGCTGTTCGCATATCTTCCAACTGAGCTTGAATCACTTTTATTTATTTCCTGCTAGCTACCCTTCGGTCTCGATTGATGTCTCCAACAAAAGAAACTTTTCAACATCGTCGCGTAATTCCTGAAGATACTTATTCGCTCCCTCCGTACTCTCTTGACCGATGCGACTGTTTCGGTTAATACCTATTAAATCAAATGTTACAGCATTGGCATATTTCGTGGCTTCCTCTTTGGTTTCTTTCGATTGAAGCAATTTCTTGGCCTTCCCGATTCTCAATTTGCGAAGCTCTTGGTCGTATGTTTTCGTGAATTCCATCAGAGCAGGGAAGTTGTTTTCATCAATTTTTTGTTGCATGTATGCTACGCCTCCATTTGGGTCCGACAGCTCATATCGAATCGTTTCGAATGTCTTTGAAACTACGTCTTTTGAGGGGAGCACAATGTCCTCCGCAGCCAAGCTCGGAGAAGAGGGCAACAAGGCCAGACCAAAAGTGACTGAAGCTTTCTGGAGAAAAATCTTCCGAGTGATGGTTTGCGAATGTTCATTCTTTGTACTCGGGTTCAGCGACAAGGCGGTCGATGTCTGAATGACGGCAAGGACCACGAGACTGGCAACTAAGGCGCTATGGTGCAGGAAGATCCTCATTCTTCCTGATAGCTTGAGGCTTACCGAGGAAGAATCTCAATTTCAAATATCGGAGTGAGGTGCCGTCGGGGTAATTGCCATCAATCTTTGAGAGCAACTTTCAACGGCGATGGTTTCCCTAACGATGCAACAATGTTGATGTTCTGTTCTTGACAGTTCCAACAGATCTCCCTTTGTCAAACTCTAGTAGATGGATGTCAGGAAGCAAAAGTTCAAGTTCGTACGTGTCACGAACAGACTTAGTTTAACGGACAGTGTTTCCGTCCGATCCTTTCTTTTATCTGAGCAAGAAGGAGCGAATTGGTTGGTCATGGCAATTAAAAAGGCAAAGACCACAACCTCATTGCTTTTGATTGATTTGTGAGAAGCAGCACATTGCACAAAAGCTCTCGTTGAAACTCATTTTCTCTTCTAATCTCAGAAGCAGCTGTAACGTCGACCACGAACTACAATGGTATGTCTCGGGCCCGAGTGCTATTTCACCCGTGCCGTGCCACAACAAAGCACCTGATATCTCACACATCATAATACTCCCAATTTAACAGCTTCCTTTATCCTTATTGAATGTTGCAACGGGATCTCCGCTGTTGGTTGAACTTAAGGGAGGGGACACCTACAATGGTCGGTTGGCATCTTGCGACTCTTGGATGAACATGAATCTGACCGACGTTATTTGTACTTCCAAAGATGGCGATCGATTTTGGAAACTACCGACTTGCTATATTCGTGGAGCCGCCATCAAATATCTGAGACTGCCACCTCAGCTGCTAGAGAAAGCCCGGGAAGAAGGCGCAGAGCTTGAACGCCAAGGTAAGTCGAATCGAATATATCAAGATATGTTTACTTCTTACATTGCTCATGAGTCCGAAAAACTGTTTATGTTAGGAGGGCGCGGACGTGGGCGTGGACGCGGCGGCGGAAGAGGCCGAGGAAGAGGAGGCCGTGGGAGAGGCCGAAGTGACGGGGGTGGTAGAGGTAGAGGGGGAAGAGGCAGTGGCCGTGGAGGAGGCAGAGGTCGAGGAGGCAGTCAAAACAGCAGCTGAAGTCCGGGTTTCTCTGTTAGTTGCGAGAACGTTTGTCTGGTAATCATTTCGTTTAAATCAGCATACTATGGATTATATCAAAAGCAATGTGCTGCCGCTATGGTTCATAAAACGTCCTCACTAAATACAAGGCAAATTGCTAGCGATCATCAGCCGTGGTCAGAGTGGAAATGCCAAGTTACAACATGAAGTGCTTGCTGCAGTATTGAATTTATGTTAACAACTCTTATGGAAAGTATACTAAATCTAGTAAAAAGATATGAAAGATGGCCTCCATCTATATAAAAGCAATCATCGGGACAATAATGAAACATTACTCCTCATCATGTCGGGGAGGCTTATAATCCCGATCTCGAGATTTGCTCTTGCTTCGGCTTCGGCTGCTCTTGCGCCGGCCAGAACTCGAAGAGCGAATGATACCATCCTTGTCACGGCTTTTGGAGCGACGCTTGCTGCGCTTTCTCGACATGCTGCGGGATCCCAGCAATCGCCTCGCTTTGGAACTTCGACTCTCTCGGTATCGAGATCGACGAGCCACTGCGAAAGCCAAAAAAGTGGCAATGAAAACCACGAAAGAAAAGGTCACAAAGACGTTCGCCAGCAGCCGACTGAAATTGGACTCAACATGTGCACTGTTCTCTCCCATTTGAAGATTGCTTTCGTCCCAAAATTGCTCGATGACCGAACCATAGAACTTTCCGCCGACGTCAATACTGAGAATTGTGCCTTGCGCATGACCCTTTGCAAGACAATCCGATTCGCAAGTGAAGGAATCGTGCGAGTAAAACTTCCAGCACTGGTTGATCAAATCATCGTCGTCCATTCCATCATCACCAATAACGTACCCATCCTGGTATGTTGGGTAGTCAATACAAGATGTACAATAACGGAACGAGTCGTAGACATCGTTGAGCTGGGTCAAAGTATACTCCTCCGTGTCTTGCCACCATTCCTGAGCCCAGCTGGCATCATCGTCTCCATCACCAGAGCCCTGAAGAGAAACGTCA
>JAAMXS010011423.1:0-36433 GCA_019693525.1 Cylindrotheca fusiformis | reverse complement strand
GTGGTGGAGCAGAGGGATGGAGATCAATTTTTAGTAGCTCCCTTGAGCTTGATGATTTGTCTGAGACTGCATCTGTTTACAGCAAACGCGGGGGTACCGTTTTCAGCAAAGTTGGGACCACCGTGTCAGCAACCTCGAAGAAAACTCAGGACAAGAGAACGGTTTCTATGCTTCGACCAAAGAAACCTATTATATCCCTTTCGGGCGAGACAATTACTGATGTTTCGAAGCTATTGGCATCAAAGCGCAGCGATGCGGCAATCATAGTAAGCGAAGCTGGGGCGTTGGCTGGGATTATCACCGACACAGACATAACCCGACGGGTTGTGGCCAAGCACCTTGACCCTCGTGTTGGTTTGATTGATGATGTCATGACACCAGATCCAACGTGTGTGTCAACTACTGATGCTGCCATGGATGCGATGTTAGCGATGGTCGAAAATCACTTTAGACATCTTCCAGTATTGGACGACGAGGGGGCTGTAGTTGGTTTGCTAGATATTGGCAAGTGTTTAAATGATGCGATTTCGAAACTCGAGAAGGCGCAGCTCAAGAAGGATAGCTCTGCCGAGAAATTGATCACACAGGCGCTGGAAGGCAGCGGTAACGGTGGCGCACTTCAAGCTTTGCTAGGCCCACTACTGAGTCAATCTCTCGGTGCTCAGGCAACCCCTACCCTTCGGAGTATTCTTTCTATGCGACCCAGTACGATTGTTTCTCCCAGTGCCAGCGTTCTCAGCGCAGGTCTGTTGATGGCCGAGACTAGAAAGGCTGCATTGGTAGTCGAGGACGAGCGTTTGATAGGAATCTTTGGTTTTAAGGATATGATGACTCGTGTAGTCGCCAATGATTTGGACGTTGAAACGACTTGTGTTGCGGATGTCATGACGCCAGAGCCAGAATACGTTTCACCTGAAATCAATGTTATAGAGGCACTTCAGGTAATGCATGCTGACAAGTTTCTCACATTACCTGTGTGTGAAGAAGATGGTGCCGTTGTTGGGCTGGTTGACGTCATGGACTTAATTCATGCATGCGGTGGAGCCGAAGGCTGGAGGTCTGTTTTCGACACTGCCCTTGATATTACCGACGATTCAGTCACAGAACACCAAACCACGAAGGGGGAAACGGATAGAATCAAAACCTCGCGCTCTGTTTCTATCGCTGGCAAGAAATCCCCTGCGATCAAGGTTTCACGTGACACTCCATTCGTCGCGTCGTCTTTACCAGGCAACATCCCTACAACCTTGGAATTTGCGGAAGATGACCATCAGGACTTTGATGGTGATCTTACATTGCTGAGTGAAACTAGAAACAATACTTCTCAGTATTCGTATGGAGTCACGGTCCAGTTTAAGGTTGTAGATCCATCTGGGCACACCCATCGTGTCCGCTCAGAGGGAAAGCTATCAAGCCTCTTGGATGCATTTGCTCAGAAAGTGAAAATCAGCAAGGCAAACATTCAATTCAAATTTGTCGATGACGAAGGCGATGCAATCTTGGTCACAAGTGACGATGATCTGATGGAGGCAATCAAATTGTCACGAACTGGCAACTCGTCCTCGAAATCTTTGGTTAAGCTCACTGCTGTAGAAGTGCAGGATAGTCTCGACACGACAATGCTCGCAGGAGCAGCTGCTGCTGTTGCGGTTGTTGGTATCATTGCGATATCTCTATTCCGAAAGTGAATCGGCATTCCGTTCTTACCGAAGTAACTTCCTCGCATCGTACTAGAACCATATTAACATAATCCACGATCTCTCCACTTTCCGTCCAGCTTTTATAGTATTCGTTGCAATGGCGGCTCTTGTCGACTAAGAATCTTTCCGCAGGACCATCGCCATCGCGTCTTGCAGATCTTCTTTTGCTATTAATTCAAACCATTTCGAGGAGGCACCGAAAGCCTGATCCATGAGGTCTACGAGATCACCAGTGTCTAGAACTGATTGGCTCTCTTCCAGCTCCTTGAATTGATAGTTTGCTTCTGCAATAGCATCATCCAATGAAGTCAATAACTGATTTCGATACAAATCTCTCAGATCCAGATCCGATGTAATGACTGCTGTCGACGTTGGAAGCTCATCGTTCCGAATCATTCTCTTTCGAGTTTCTTTGGGTGCTGTGAGACGATAAGAATCTCCAAATTGCAGTTGTTGCGTATAGTAATTCAAAGCCGCCCGAACCTCGTTTGATTGTTCTCGCTGTGCTTCACTCGCTTGGAGCATCCCCCATTGCCGTTCCACATCGGCTTGGTTCCACATTGCTGCAAGTTGCGTTGGGACATTGAAGGACTCGCGATTTTTCTGCCATTGTTCCTTGTTGGCAGTCGAAACGGCGGTTGTAATCTGAGCGGAAAGATTATTTGTTCTTTTTATCGGTTTTTCTCCGTTCACAAACAGCTTTGGCCTATTGGCCAAGGTGGAAGTTAGGGCCTTCAGAGTTGAATACTGGTCTTGCTTATCATTCGCAGCACGTAATTTGGTAGAAATCTCTTATGCCCTATCGATCCAAAGTTTACACCTGACAGCTGGTAGCAAAGCTTCGATAGGAGCACACGGCTTCCCATCTCTACATGCGAGCCTTTGCTCCGCTCCACAGGACGGTGGCAGGCAAGAAAGAATGGATATCAGAGACACCACCGGTGTCTTGAGAACCAAACGCCGCGATGGACTGCTGGAAGATGTGTTCCGAATACTAATGCAGCCTGCTTGGTAAGCCACGAATGATGCAATAACAATAAATCTCACAAGAAAACTTTCTGAGAGTAGTCTGGTCTGTCTTTGGATTGTTGTCATTCTCGCGTTTCATTGCCCTTCCACAGTTGTGTGCCCGATAGAGATCTTTAGAATCTCTTGCAGAAAAATCAAGTGACAAGCGGACGAACGCCACTACATGTTCAACGACAGCGGCTTCGTAGAAATCACCAACCCCCCAATACGTTATCAACGCATGACACTTTTTGGATTCCCACAAACGAAGAAATCTGAAGTCAGATTTTGGCACACACTGCATTTCACTCTTGATTTCCATCATTATGATCATGACACGTATTCCTGGCTTCTATTTGGCTTTGGGCATCCTTTGCGTTGTATCTTGTAGAAAATGCCTGGGATTTGTCCCCCAGGCTGCTTCAGTGGTCCGAGTCCCTTCGGCACTCCACAACGACCGTTTGAGGCGGGACCTCGAAGATAGAAGCAGGCGAAGGGCGGAAGGACAAGGAGGGGGAGAAATGGCTGCCGGTGCGATTTTAGGAGGACTGATAGGAGGTCCATTCGGTGTTCTTTTTGGAGCACAAATTGGTGCCAATTTTGGATCGCAAAAGGCTGCTGCCAAAGCGCGAGCCGAAGAAATGGAACGACTTGGTATCACCCAGGACATGCTGGATGCAGCGGAAGAATGCGGTGTCGCACTGCAACAATCGATGGAAGGTTTGAAAGCAACTGAGGAGAGCCTAGATACTCATCAGACTCTCGCGAGACTATTAATACGAGACTCGGAAGAGTTGTATGAGAAAGCTAAAGATGCCATGGCGGATGGCGACGAGGAGGCGGCACGAAACTTTTTGCTGAAACGAACAGGAATGCAAGATAAGTTGAAGAAAATACTAAAGCTATGCGCGGAAGAAAAGAAGCGGCTTGAACGCATGGAAGAAAACGTTGCTGCTATAGAGCAGCGTGCTCTAGAGGTCGAGTCATTGCTGCAACGAACCGTTGGCTCAAAGACAAGAATGAACGAGAGCACAAGTATTGACTTTACCGTTCCCGGCGATGATCCACTGTTGCAGAAATTCCGAGACTTGGGAATCGACTAGAACATATTTAGCTACCACTGCTCGTTGAGGATTTCCTACGCTCTTTTTGCACATTCTTGTGGAGCGTTCGATACAGGAAATCATATGCCAGAGAAGTCGTAAACGCGTAGTGCTTTTCATCATCGAAATCGCTCTCTTCAGTTTCTTCGTAGAAATAGGCAGGCCATTTTCTACCGTCGCTGAGATCCCACAATTTTTTCACCATTTTTCTAGCATGGCCAGGGTGTACGCGTTGATCGTGACTGCTTGTGGTGAAGAGAATTGGGGGATATCTCTTCACAGAAACATCAATGTTGTGATAAGGAGAAAACTCTTTCAGCCACTTTTCCCAGTCTCGTTTATCTGGATCTCCAAACTCATCTATCCAACTTTCTGGGCATTTCATTGCCTTAAATCGCTTCATGTCCAGTATTGGGAATGCACAATGAGCAGCACCAAAGAGATCTGGACGCTTCACATATATGTTGGCAACCAGCAGACCTCCATTCAACCCGCCGCGAATTGCCAACGTTTTTGGTCGACAAATTCTGGAAGCAATGAGATCCTCTGCAACCGCTATAAAGTCCTCCTGCGACTTGTGACGCCTTCCTCGAATTCCCGCCTGGCGAAAACGAATTGAAAAGTCTAGTTAGCAGAGGGCCCGAAAAACATCAAACACCAATTCTCGGCAAACTATCACGCACCTTGTGCCAAGCAGGGCCTAGCTCTCCGCCACCACGAACATTGGCTTCAACATAGACCCCCCCGCGGTCTATCCAAGCGATCCCAGTTGCTGCTGCATAATTGGGACCTAAGGATACCCCGAAACCTCCATAAGCGTATAATAGAGTGGGGTTGTTCTTATCAAGTTGAGTGCCTTTCTTTAGTATCATGAAGTAAGGAACCTCAGTGCCATCCTTGCTTGTGGCAAATTTCTGCAAAACATGCAAATCTGAGGATTCATATTGTTCGGAGAGGGATTTCAGCTTTCTCACCAAGTATCCTTCAGAACCAGTTTTTCTAATGACCTTCTTGTCCGTACCAACCATCTTTGCTGCATCGGCCAGCCAAACTGACGTCGGCTCAGTGTAGCCATGCATTGTCAACCAGAATTCGTCACTTTCATACGTATCCACAGGTAGTACATGATTTATCCGAATTTGAGGATTCTTATCCATCCCAACCAGTCGTAATTTGTTTCCATCTTTTTCGAGTTTGTGAAACTCAAGCTTGGACTTGATCTTGTCTTGTATAGAGCAAATAACAAAGTTCTTAGTCGCGTGATAGGATTCGCAACTCACCCCCTCGGACGGTTGAAAGAGGATGTGATAAAGCCGATCGGCCGGACCATATTTGACAAACTTGTGGGCATTGACATAAACTATTGACCCTGCCACGAAATCAATACCAGGCTGAGGTGACCAGTCAGTGTGAAGGGTAACAAGCAACAAGTTGCCCACAAAGTTAATCTGAGAGTCATCTGGTACTTGCAGTGCTTGAAAAGCTGGAGGTTCACCAATAGCCACTCGTTCTGGCTTGTCTTCAGCCAAGAGATGCGCAGGTTTTATTTTTCGAACCCAACATTTTGACGTGTTTACTCCAGTCGTTCTCATTCGCACCTCAAATATGTCCCCCCCTCTCAACCGTTCATCATCAATGTACATTGCAACAGCAACATCTGATTCTTCACCCTCAAATACAACTTCAGCATCTTTTATATCCGTTCCACGATGCCATTCCTTAACAATAGTTGGGTTTCCAGCTTTCGTCAAGCTACCACCATCCAGATCGGAAGCAACAAATAATATATCCCGGCTCTTGTAGCTCACTCTATTCCTTCCCTCCGGCAGATTAAAAGGATCGTTTGTCACAAAGTCTGATTCGAGAAAATCGAATTCACGTATTGTTACCGCATCCGATCCTTCTCTTGACATACTAATCAATGCTCGAGTTACCATTTTGTCCTCAATCGATATTGGATCTCGACGTCTCGGAAGCATCCGTGCACCTTTCCACACCCAAGGTATGCCCTCTTTCTTTGCCAGCGCATCAACATCAAGGAGAATTGTCCATTTCGTGTCATCACTTTCATACGAGTCTAGTGTTGTCGTTCTCCAGACACCCTTTGGATGCTATGCAGCAAACGAATTGGACGAGTGGATAATATTTTTGAGAGTCAAAGAATTCAATTCAGCAAGGCACCTACTGGGTGGTCGAGAAACTCACATCTTTGTCTTTCCAGAAATTCAATAGAATCCTTTCACCACTTTGATTTGTCCCAACCTGAGACACGTAGGGGATCCTCTCATCATCTTGTAGAACATCCAATATCTTAGAATATGTAGGCGACGTTGTAGGAGGGCTCCCAAGAGCCGTCATAGTTAATCGATTTGCAGATTGGACAAACTTGATAGCATCATTCCCTGAGCTATCCTCTAGCCTCAAATATGGATCATCATCCGCCATGGTGGAAGAGATAAATGCAATCTAATCAGAATGCCCAACACTACGTTGTTGATACATCAATCAGATTCTAGCTTATGATTCTTAAACCTCAGTCCTCGAGGACGTCTTGGTTTCGAGAAAGAACGAGGTAGCAGCTAGCAGGAAACTTTACTCTGTTCACCTGAAACAACGTTGTCGAAGCAATAATATGCTTGACACAGCGGGAATCTATCAACTGGCGTTGGAAGGTCATGCTGGCTATGACTTTTTCGCTACAGTACTGAACTAAAGAGATCGCGCATGGAAGCCACTTGAACGTTGAAAAATATTGTACTGGTGTCTGAGGAGGGAAAGCGTACGTAGAAATGAACGAAATCTGGAGCTTTCTTGTACCGTGTAATAACTCTTTAGTTGAGCCTTCCTGACGATGCAAATGGAACACTAGCTCACAAACCTATAGAGAGCGAGAAATATAAGGAATTGTAATTGTTCAAAATGCCTAGTCTCTTTGTTGCTGTGCATCCAGGATACCGGCTGCAGTCTTATTGCTCATGCAATCTCTCACATCCAGATCATAGAGACAAGCAGGCTTGGTTGTTGAAGGAAAACCTCACCAAGCTCGTGGGGAAGCGAGAAACTGCAGTCATTCATAATCACTCCCAGCACCCAAGAATACACAATTATCAGTGAAGGTCCATAATTCATCCAATTCTATTTCTTGGCGATAATCTCGGCCGAAACTACATAGTTCTCAGCTCCACTTCCAGGCAACCACTGCGATATAACCTTGCGGCTTTCTTCTTTCAAAGCAACACTGACTTCTACGAATCCAGCCTGTCTGAGGTAATTGTCAAGGGACTCCAACTTAGGAGCCCCACTGACTCAGCAAGCCAGACCCACTGCCGTCTTGAGTTCATCCGGTATGTCCACTTCAGGCCGGTTAACGACATCAGAAATGGCAATGCGACCACCTGGCTTCAAGACTCTATAAATTTCTCGAAAGACTTGTGACTTATCAGGACTCAGGTTGATAACACAATTGGAGATGATACAGTCAACCGTATTGTCGGCGATGGGTAAATACTCAATTTCTCCCAGCCGAAACTGAACATTGTCATAAACCCCAGGTTGGTCGCTAAGGAGTCGTTTCTTCGCATTCGAGCGAGCAGCTGATAGCATATCTGGTGTCATATCCACACCAATCACGCTACCAGATTCTCCAACTTTGACTCCGGCCAAGAAACAATCCCCTCCTGCCCCGCAACCGAGGTCAACAACAGTTTCGCCCTTTTGGATATTTGAAAAGAGAAGCGGATTGCCGCATCCAAGCCCCAAGTTGGCCTCTGTAGCCCCAGCTTTCAATAGTTCTTCTGCATCATAAGAATTCAGGTTCGGATGGACAGAAACGCAGGACCCATCCTCCTGGTTCACAGTATTAGCATATGCGTGTCGCACCAACTTCAAGACATCGGCGGCATCCAATGGTTGGTCCTCGTGTGGATTTGGGCAGCATACAACAGCCGTTCCATTTGATGGAGCGCAGCAACCACCACTTTGCCCAACTTTGCTGGCTTGATCTAAAGCTTGCCTCACCACATCTGCAGTAATAGCTCGTTCACTTAAATCCTTGTTTCCAGGTTGCAATTTGTCTCCCTTGTAAATCTGAAACGAAGGAATACCATCCAACCCAATGTCTACAGCCAAATCTTCCATTTCTTCGGAAGCATCAGTCGGAAGAATGTAAATTTCGTAGGTAGATCCCCCACAGCAACATTGGCTACCCAGGTTTTTCAAGCCTTCTGTCAACGTTTTCGATTGCAGAGAAAAGGAAGCTACCGCAACCACAGCGCTCAAAGGATGCTTCGACAAAATGGAAAGTAACCCATCCTTCGTCGTTTCATCGTCCAAGAAGGTAACCATCTTGACCGGTCGTGTGGACGTTTTTTTCTCTTTGTTGGGTCTTGCTGCCGATGTGATGCTCAATGGAACACACCCTCACCCCAGCCCTTTTTTTTGAAAACTGTTTGTGCTAGGGGACATACTGAAGGACCACCTTACCTGCTCCCCAGCGTTCGGATCATTGCCATCCCATCCGTCCTTCCTTCCATCAGGAACGAAACTGAAAACTCTTGTTCATTCTCATTGCTATCATAGCATTGTCCATCACACAATCACCGAAGACAGGTTTGAACAAACAACAGTTACAATGACATCATATCCTCTAGAAGCTCGTGTCCTCCTTCATGGGCTGGTAAAGGCACCGGATCTAAACGGTAAAGTCGGAGTTGTCAAGAGTGGAATGACGAATGGGCGTTATCAAGTCTTCATCCAAGACCTAGCCAAGTCGGTGGCTTTGAAAAGCAGCAATCTCCGGTACGAAGGCCGATCTGCCGAAAGCTTGTCTATCAAAGAACTGAAAACAGTGTTATTATCGAAGGGCGTAGCGGAATCAGAGCTTACGGGAATTGATAAATCGGATCTGCAGTCCAAACTTTCAAACTTGCAGCTGTCGGAAGAAGGCATTGCAGAATTGTTGGCTATGGCCGATGCTCCCAAACCTGCGTCCACCACGAGACATTCAAATCCGTCAATGGATCCAACACAAGCAGCGAGCCAGTTGGAAAATATGTCACCAGATCAACTACGGCAACAAGCCAGAGCCATGAAAACGATGGATCCAGCAACCATTCGAAGAATGAATCCGCAATTCGCCAATATGACAGATTCGCAACTTCAAATGGCCGCTGATCAAATGCTGATGATGGCAGACAATCCGGAAATGTTAAAAGCTGCATCCAATCAAATCAAGAATATGTCGCCTCAAGAGATTCAAAGAATGCAAAGCCAGATGGTCGGAGGCAATCAAGCCTCTACTACTACTTCTGCTCCGGCGGCCAACAGAAATAGACCAGCAACGACAGCGGCAGCGGCAGCGACAGCGACAGCGACAGCGACACCCAAGGCGGACCAGTTTCAAAAAGCTTCTGATATGATGGCAAATATGACACCAGAACAACTCCGGCAGCAAGCTCAAATGATGAGGACTATGGAGCCAGATGCAATCCGCAGGATGAACCCTCAGCTGGCAAATATGACAGACGAGCAGATCAAGGCGTCGGCTTCCCAGTTTGATATGATGGCGAACAATCCGGAACTTATGAAAATGGCCATGGATCAAATGAAGAATCTGACACCCGAACAAATTGCAGCCATGCAAAATGGGGATCCGGCACAGCCGAATCCAAACCAGCCAGGAGTAGACCCAGCCAGTATGCTGGCCAACATGGACAAGAAGCAACTGAGGCAAATGCTTCGACAGTTGTCGGAAAATCCAGAGATGATGAAACAATTTGCGAAGTCGTCGGGATTGAGCGAAGAACAACTAGCTCAGGGCGTTGAAATGTTTGCCAAGATGGAAGATGATAAGCTTGACAAGGCTGTGAACTTGATGCAAAAGGCGCAGAAGGCCAAAGATCTTTGGACCAAGGCGGATGCAAAGTCTGGTGGTCACTTGAAGAAGATTATCATTGGGGTGATGCTGCTAGTGGTAGTTTTGATGGTTAAGAAGATTTGGTTTTCCAGTGGTGGCCAACCACAAGAAGTTGCCGATCCCATTGACAGTATCCCAGATATCGCGGTAGCTCAACCTGCAGAAGTAGATGAGTTCGAAAGCGAATTTTGATAGATAGCATTAATCAATCCCGGAGAATAGTAATTTTCCCATTATCTTGTTAAGCAATGTGCAGGCCTGATTCTAAATCTACTACTATGCCTGCAATGATGATGCACTCGCCGGTGCCATCTTGTAGGATTCATCAAAGATCTCCCTCTGATTCAGGTGAATGTTTCTGGCATCCATGACTGTTCGCTGCACCAGGTCATCAACATGGGGAATATCATGAATCATTCCCTGACACTGACCTATAAATTGAACCCCATTCTTGAGATCGCCATTCACGGTAGCAGACTGAATGGCCTCAGTAGCGGCTCCGAACTGTGCAATGACAAACATTTTTTCAAACTGAGTAATCAACCCCGGAAGGACCTTCCACATTGGAATATTCATCTCTCTAGCAGATTGGAATGCTCGATAGGCAATGGTTGGTAAATATGGTCGTTTGGCCATCACTTGATCAGCGATTGGAGTTTTGAGGACTCGTGCAGGAATTCCGTCAAACTTGTCTCCAAACACAGTCTCATGTTCCGTTGCTTGAACGATAGCTTCCTTGGTGGCCTGGGCCAAAGGACTTTCTTGTGTCACAGCCATACGACTTCCCATGGCTACACAATCGGCACCAAGAGACAAAGCGCCCATCAGACCCTGGCCATTCGCAAATCCACCAGCCGCCACGATGGGTGTATCGGGAAATTGACGTCGAAAGGACGGAACCAGCACCAACGACGTCACGTTTCCACCATGGGCAGCAGCTTCGTGACCCGTAACCATCAAAGCATCAGCGCCTGTCTCAATAGCAGCGAGGGCGTGCTTTTGATTCGTGACAGTGGCGAGCAGTTTGCCCCCGTATTGGGAAAGCCCATCCGCTATCCACTCGGCCTTCCCCAGACTCACATTGATGACTGGAACTTGTTCTTCCAGTGCCACCTTTGCATTTTCTGCCGCACCCGGCATCAAGAGAGTAGCACCGACACCAAAGGGTTTATCCGTGAGGCTTCGAATCTTTTGTATTGAGGTTCGTGTTTGTTCGGCATTCAATGGACCAGTGGCCAAAATCCCAATACCCCCCGCGTTGGACACGGCAGCAACAAGCTCTGGACTTGAGATCCATGACATGCCCGGTAGCAAGATTGGGTACCGGCAGTTGAAAAGCTTTGTAATACGCGTTGATATTGCAGGTGCTCTCATGGTGATGCTTTGAATACTGACTTTTAAACGATGATGGACTTTGAAATGGCGAAGGCGCGTCATGATGTTTTTGCCATTGGCGAAGAACTAAAACATCAGAGACTCGTGACTGCTGAATCGTGGACACCGACTCACCCAGGGTCGAAGTAGTCGAAGCGGCAACCAAAGACGTGCAAAAGCCCATCACTATTCCATCACTATATGGCCGTATTTAATCACTACTGTAGCAATGCAATGCCATCTAAGCTGTCATTGGAAGAAAATCAATTGGATATGGAACTGTCGGATGAGGTCTCTCACCAATTGAATCCAGGATGCCCCGAGAAGGTTGTCAACCCGTAAGGAATATGTCCAACGTCTCCCAGCATCCGACAGCTCACCGTGCCGGTTGGGCGGATTGTGAGATAGGTCAGAGAACAGTTGAAAGTACAAAGTCGTAGCCATGCTTCTGGAGGGAGCTGAAGAGCTCTGTGTGGATACAAACAATTTGTAGTTAGGAACAATAGCAAACAACCAAGAACCAGATGACGCTAGTACTACCTGGTCCACGTACCGACAGAAAAAGTATCGTATGACATTTGCATGACAAACGATGATTTCAAACTCATGCTTCGAAATTTCCTCAGCATCCGTTATTTCTTCCTCGTTTTCGTCCGGAGGAGGGTCGGCTCTATAAAAATACTTTTGAAAGGTTCCTTCAATGCGAGGATGCGTCTCGTCTGTCTTTTTAATTGTGGAAGCGGATGCCTTGCCACCTGGTATATTGTGCGCAGGACGACCTTCATTCAAGTCGGCATCCGGCAAGAGTCGTTCGACGCCTGGTAAATGCGATGCAATAATATCTGCAGCTGCAAAAACAAACGAAAAGGCAAGAAGCAATTTAGAGCATGTGCTAGATCTTCTAGTAGCAGCGAGGCCAAGTTACTTACTTTCTTTTGCCCGAGCCATGTTGGAAACACGAATGACTTTGATATTGCACGGACCAAACGCTTCATTGGCGCCATCTAGCATCTCTCTCAACCGTTTTCCAGTGTAGTCGGCTTGTTTTCTACCAATCTCAGTCAGGATTCTCTTGGAATCGTCCTGTTCCGTCTCATCATACTGGCCATGTCGTACCAATATGATATGGCGAGTGACGCCTTCCTTTCTTAGCTTTCTCAGTTTCCTACGATCCTCTTCCTCACTACCCGAAGAGGCAAGTTTCGGACTACGACCATCCCAGTCCTTGTCCCATAGGGGATATTCTAGTTTTGGTTGCCATAATTGCCGTCTTGGGAACAAATTGTAAAAGTCACCGGCAGCATCGGGAACCATTCCCGAGACTTTGGTTTTCGGTTTCGTCGTCGTCGGAGCTTCGCAGTTTGAAGATTGGCGAAAGGACCACGACGACGAAGTCATGACGGCTGCCACAGCTGGGGCATGACGGACAAAGCGAAAGGAAGAGGACGCCATTGCCTATTATATCTGAATTGAATACTGCGTATAGAAGCAGCGGTAGCTTTGAAAATGCAACTGCTGTATTATCCTAGCTTGACTGGATCAGCTGCTTACAACAAAAAGTTGGTTACAATGTTTTGCCATCGGACATATCTTGTTTGGCATGCAGGAATAACATTGGGCTTCAAATTGCCCTCGGCGCGTCAGCAATGTTCCTCTCCGACTATTCTAGTACACTTGAAGATCGAAAATATGGTACAGTCCGTACAGCATGTAGTCTAGTACTGTATACTGTTCAATATATGACTAGTCCGAATAAAGCGTCGCCACACAAGCTGTCAGCTGTCAGACCGCCTGGTGGGATTCTTGTCGCCATCACACTTGATTTCCAAACCTCCAGACCTCGTCAGTCGTGATGCACCTCCACAACTTGACAAAGGATATCATAAAAGAAAGGACAGAACATGAAATGTAGCTGCGGCTTTTTGTACTTCTGCATCACAGCCTCCACCACCAGAACTAGCTTCGGATTCACACGTACCATCCAGCAGTCAACAGGAGCAGCAGCTCGTTTCAATACTAGTAGTAGAAGAAAGATGTCAACCACTGCTGATTCTTCCAAAAATGGTGGCCAATCCTGGCGTTCCTTGATGGAAACGTCAATTGCCGAATCGCGAGAGATTCGAGGCTCCAATTATGTTCAAATGTCAACGGTCAATGAGGATGGGGAACCTCGTTGCCGAACGATTGTGTTTCGAGGTTGGCAAGACGTCCCAGAAGATCACCCCCTCTTTCACGAAGTGGACAATGGCAAATCATGCCTACTGAAGATGAGCACGAATAAGCTTTCCCAAAAGGTATCGCAGAATGAAAAACAAGATATTACAGAAATTGTCTGGTGGTTCCCGAAAACCAGTGAACAATATCGAATTCGTGGACGCTTGATCTTGATCGGTGATGACAATGACGACGATCCAACGTTGAAAAGTGCCAGAAAGGAGTTGTGGGAAAAAATCAGCGACCCATCACGAGAGAGTTTCTTTGGTACAGTTGTACCAGGAGAGCAATATGAAGTAGAAACATCTGATATTCCATCTGGTGGCAGAGATGAAGATGGGAAGGTCCTAGCACCACCAGTCAACTTTTTGCTCATGCTTCTAGATCCAACAGATGTTGACTACCTCCGACTTACTGGTGAACAGTACCGCCAGATGGATTCTCGAGGGCCATCAGGTTGGTCAGCCAAACGCGTAAACCCATAGGTGTATAAATCGACCTACTGAAAGTATTATTCTATGGCGATATTACATTTTGATCTACCACTAGTAGCCTAAGTTTGAAACATAGCGAACAGTGCCGTTCCGTATCACGGGTGCGCGTGATGACCTCCCTTATCCGGTTACTGCTGGTCTTCAACAAATGGGAGTTCTGGTGGTCAATGCATATCAAGGAGAAACAGTTGCGCGTGAGTTCATGTGGGTTCGTTTCACCTTCTTGTTCGAGGACTTGGATGGCGTACCTCGATCTTGCGCAGGACAGTCAAAATCCCATCTGGTTTGCTCTCTTCTCCGCACTTTCTCTTCTTTGCGCTTTCGCTCTTCACGCTCCTTGTCTGTTTCTTGAGCCTCGTACTTCATGATGAATCCATCAGCTGCATTCATAGCGCGAGCACGCCGGTATAGTTCGGGATACTCGGTCTCCAGTCTACATAGCCACTTCCATGCCATACGCTTCCGTCCGGATCTAGTCTTCATCCATACTTTATCGAAATTCCGTGGCGAACAGAAATTTTGGGTCACAGCAACCGTGTGGCTCAAGTTCAACACCGCATGCCACCATCCGTTTGGAATAAATATTGTCTCTCCAGCATTTTGGGTGAATTCATAGCAGCAGAAGTTTTCATATTTTTCGCTCGACCTCAAAGATCGTGCTTCTCGCTTGATTCTGGGCAATATGTTCATAAAATAGTGAATTGCTTCATCATCTTCATCCTCTCGAATGAGATTTCTACCCTTCACGACGCTTTTTGGAACATGAGGAGGAAAGAGAACCCACCGCTTTTGACCTTGAATGAGAGTGTTCCAAGCACTGGTCCCCAGGGGATCTATATGTACACATGTGCCTGAACGCTCCGGCCCGATCAGGAACCACCGATAGGGTGGTCGACGGCTTTCACTAACCAAACCGAACAAGTCCTCTTTGAAATAGGAAGGGACCCGATAATCCCGAAGAAGCCGATCCGCAACTTTATCATCGTCGAAATTGGAATCAAAGACGTAAAGAGGAGAATCATCTTTGTTGAACTCAGTGTAGTTGAGAAAGTGATTTAATCGGACTTTGATGTTGCGGCCATCATCATCCTCTCCACACTTGAACTTTCTTTCCAGAAGACTCTCGTCATTTAAAAGGTTCTCTAATTGCCACTTTTCGTGGGCTGGCCAAGCGCCGATAAATTCTCCTCCATCAAAGCCAGCAGGAATGTTCCGAATGACAGCTGGTATGCTCTCCCGTTCATACTTGTAAAACTCTTCACGAGTCAGCGTTGCAGCATCCAACACCACCGGGAGCTGCTCTTCCTTCAGCTGTGAGCTTTTATTAGGATCAAAACAAGTATAATTAGGTTGCTGCCTGATCTTCTCTTTCAAAAAAGAAGGGAACCGTTTGTGCATATTGTCTTGTTCCCAGTCGTCAAGGGAAGGGCGATGCAGGCGCCTCGCCTTTTCCATTCGTTCCTCCCAGCCTCCCATCGTATAGAGTTGCTTTCTGCAATATTGCTCTTCCAATCGCAAGAGAGCGTTGGAAGATGACTCTTGTTGGGAGCAAGACCAAATGAGGAACAAAACACAAAACGATGACACACTTCAGCAAGCCCTGAAGTTGTACTTTTTTGGGTGGGGGTGGAACAAATGCGAAGTCAGAAAATGATGGTTGCCACATATAACCACCAGGCCAATGGAACGTGCGTCAAACGTACGCACAAGCATGCCATCATCAAATAGAAACGTTCGTACTGTAACGGTGAATGGTGGTCGAAAATTTGGCCTTCGCGCGCGGCCCGTGGGAAAACGGAACATGATTCGAAAGGTGGTCGAGATCAAAAGGCAACAATTCCGGCGACTCGGAAAAAAAAAGGATGGCGGAAGAAATGGCTATTGATAAGAGAGAGCAACTTTCCAAAAGAGCGATCTAGACCAGAAATCTTCACATCCAATGATGACATAAAAAAAAAAGGGATATATTGGGGATGATGAAACTGTAATAAGATCACCGCATCCGAGGTAGCAAAAAATGATGATTTCTCTTCTTTTTCTGTAGTATCCAGCGATGGTACTGTGGAACTCTGATTGTGACGGGCGGCAAACAACACATACAGTTTTACCCCTCAGTTGGTTGGTAGTCGAACGGAGAGCCTTTTGGAAAACTGAGGAAAAAAGCAAACAAGCAAGAAGAAGGAAAAAAAGTCACTCAAGCGCAAAACAATTCAAAAAGTATGTTTGCCCAAGAGGCACTTCTCTACTCTCATCAGGAACTGACGAGATTCACTGCTTGTTGTCACTTTTTTTCATTCACCTTCTCTTGTCCACCATTCCAGGCATTGGAATCCCAATCGATTTTTCAAAGGCTCTACTACTACCCAGACATTGATTTGGTGCGGAATTACAACATTTAAAAACAAAACGATGTATTGCCCACGCGCACTGCATTTGCTTTGGGTTCTTACGACGAATGGGAGAAACTAGGAAATGCTCTACAAAATTTTCACGGACACTCAGAACGTTCCTCAAGATATAGCAGGCGATTTTGTCATTAGTCGTCCAGCATGTTATGGTGGAAGAAAGATGCCGCCTAGCCTTCATTGAAGAAAGCTGGCGATGTCAACGACGAGAGGGTTGTATATTCAGCATAGTCGCCAACGCCATCAAAAGAACCAGTTGGGGCGAGATAGAGGGGGATCTGAAAATGACAACAGCAAGAGAAAAGTCAATCTAGTTCGATACGACTGTTGAATGGTTTCGGGGGGAGAGTTTTGGATGCAGGTTGTGCCATTGGCAAATGGAACTGCTGCAAATTAATACAAGAAGGACTCTCCAGCAGACGTTGCAACCACTTCTATTCTTGACGATATGGTACAGTGCAAAAGTAGATACACGTTCAATTTTTTATATTCTTCTACTATAACTTTTATACACTCTCAAAACTGATGTTGTGTTTCCCCCCCCCCACACACAAAATTTCTTTTAGACAACAAACTCCGAAGTACAGCACTCTTTGTGTGTCATTCCACGGCGTCCCTTCTTCCAAAACACAACCGTCTGTTGCTTCGTTGGGTTTTCCTTGTTGGAGTTGGCGCTGCTGCCAGATGAAATGGTGGACGTATCCGAGGCAATTTGAGATACAACCGTAGAATTGGCATCGGACGAAACACCAAATGCCACTGGTCGGACAATGGGTGGAAAACCATCCTCATCCTTTGTCATGATTGTAGAAACAGTAGTAACAGTAGAAGAATTCTTCGACTTTTTCGAAAAGAACGAACTCATTCCAGAAGACTTCTTCGAGCTCAACGAAGAAGCTTCCTTGTTCGTGTTGCGAACCGACTGACCATCAGGCTTTTGAACCAACACAGAGTTCTTGGTCTTCTTCTTCTTCTTCTTTTTCTTGCCATCGTTTTGTACACACGCTACGAGCTCATCGGCATCGCGAAGCGTAGAGACCATTCTCATGAGCTGGTCCTTGTTGCGCTTGATCATCAACTTGGAGGGGAGGCAGCCAAAGAGAAAGAACTGAAGAATCATCTCAAAGAGGTCAGCACTTTCGTCCAAATGAGGGACGCCTCCCATGTCGTACCAGGCAAGTCCTTTCACTTTTCGAAACAGAGACGGGACAATGCAAAACGTTCTTTCCGACACAAACACCGTAATGTCTTCCACGGGCTTGTGGGGAGATGTTTCAAACTCAGGTTCGTGGGGAAGCTCCATGGGGAAAGCCTGGATGGGGGCTTGCAGTGGGAGCAGGTCGGGAAATTGATTGTTAGAGAAGTTCATCTTGTATGAATGATTGATTCTTGCTGTTTTGTGTGATTTTCGTGGAGAGATGCAATCAAAGTGGTAAAGATTAATTTTATGTGCTCAGTCTCTTTCTCTCTTCTGTCAATGCGATTTGACAGAACGAAAATGTGACACGCTGGAGCAGCGTGAGGTTTTTCTCGACTCCGACAACACCAGAAATCGTGACTTGGACAGACAAACTCTACTATACTGTAGTACTCGAGTTGTGTAGGACCAGAAGCACCAATAAGAAAACCGGTCCACGATTTTTATCGCAAAGGTATCCTTATGTAATAGATGTCGTAGGATTTCACGTTGATTATTCCAGATTGTCGTGAGAGATTAGATCTAGGGACTAGTAGTCCCTGGCTTGCATGAAAAGTGAGCTTCATCACCGCCCTTCAAAAAGCAGAAGAGTTCAGTGAGTAGGTTCGTCTAGTTGTTGACCTTGAAATCTACGAGCTGTCTCTCGGATCCTGACAGATTTGCTTTCAAAAATCCTGGTTGTTTGTAAGTTAACGACAAAGAAGCAAGACGAAGCAAGGAAGCAAGGAGGAGAACACTTGGACTGATATTAACTACTTAAACACCTGATTGTGTAATGAGGTGCAAGAATACATCATACTTTGTATATCCAAATTCAGCAGAAAATCTCCTGGATTCATCATGCACAGAATATAGAGTGGCTTGACGCTGAGAATCAGCATTGAACAATCTAATTCCGATCTCCTCTTTCTCTCAGTTGAAAGACTTACACTGGCATTTTTACAAAACTTTCCTACTACCCCTTTGTCTTCCAAACTGGAGCGCAGACATGGCTTAGTCACGGCTTTTCACCGTTTTGCCTAGCTTCCGGCGTGTTGTCTTTGGCCACCGGCGCTTGTGGTGCAGCTTCCTTCCTACCAAATCTGGGCGACTCAAACAAGTCATCTGCATTGGCATCGTATACTTCGACTTCGTAAACCTTGCGCACACGTTCCACATCCGAATAGAGTTTCTTCTTTGGATTGTTGGCCTGTAATTCTGCTATATATTCCAATGCCGCATCCTGTTGAGAAAGGATCTTCCAAAATACTATGGATCGGTGTTGTGGTATTTGTTCTTCCCACGGATTGTCGCATTCATGCCATACATTCAAAAGTTGTCTGTAAGAAATCACGTTCGGGTCGAATTCAACGAAAACTGCTTCCGCATGGTCATAAGGCTTGTGATGTTTTGGAATATCCCTTTTGCCCCCTGCGTATGCAGTAATGACTCTATCTATACCTTCCGTCTGTGGAAAAGAAGCAGGCAGGAATGAAGCGTCAGAGAAACAAACTTGAAGGCAACCATGCTGACCACACAGTGGAATAGACTCACTGCTTGAAAATGATGATGGGCGACGACAAAATCCCCGCATGCAAAAACGGCAGTTTCATTTCCTTCAAATTTTGGCTCCAACGAAAGTTCTGGGCATAGCTGTTTGGCCCTGTAGAATCTTCGTGCTCGTTCCACTTCGGAATACAATTGTTTGCTAGGATTGCTCGCTCTCAGTTCTTCTATAAATTCTAAGGCAGCATCCTGTTGAGCCAGGGAAATCCAGAAAACGGCGGATCGGTGGTGTGGGTGTTTTTCCTTTTCCCATGGGTTGTCGTGGCATTCGTGCCAGCGTTGCAAAATTTCCGAAAAGGACACTTTATGTGGGTTGAATTCGATCAAAAGAGCCTCTGTATGATCATGGATCTTGGTGAATGTTGGCTTTTCTCTCTTCCCGCCAGTATATCCCAGAACGATGCGGTCCACCCCTTCCATCTGCGAGCGAAACCAAAAGGGAAGAATGCACAAGAGAAAGAAACTTTGAGCTACAAACTTCTAGAGGCAGTAAATTCAAAATTTATTCTGACCTGTTGAAATCGCTCTTGACGAGCGAAGGCTTCACCACATGCCACCACGGCAATTTCATTGCCTTCGTCTTTCCTCGGTTCGAAAGGTATGAGAGGACATTCATGGTCTGCCTTGAAAACACTTTTTGCAGCCCTGATCATGGTTCGGAAAAATGGCTCTATTCGTCGCGAATGATGATGGGTTTGACCCGAGCGGACCATTCCTAGTAGTATGCAACCAGTCAGCCGGTGGTACACCGTGCTTTTGGTGTAGTAGAAGAGGAGAAAGATGAACTGGTTTGAGAGTAAGAAAAAGAATCCTTCTCAGGAAGTCGCACCTACTACTACGTAGTACATAAAGTGCCAGAGTGGGCATGAGACCAAGATTATTGTTGGGGGGAAAGAAAAAAGTGTCCATCTCAATTCGAAACTAAACCATCATCCCCGCCATTATATTTGGACTAATAAAGTTCCATATCATTTTTCGTTTGCATTCTCCGACGCTCGTCACGAAAATGTAGAAAGCTACCAATTTCTACGTGGGGACAGGAAGACACCCATTGGCAACACAAATGGATGATTTCGACAATAGTTTTTGACACAAATCCAACCTTTCTGGAAACATACCATTGGATTTTGTACTCACCTTTGCCATTCACAACCATTGATACGATAACATGGCTCCCAAAGACTCGAATGCTGTACCTGTCACGGCAGAATCTGAAAAAAAGAAGGAAAATGACCCTAAGAAGCTGAAAAAAGAAGACGAGGGGGACAACTTGAGTGAAGAGGACCGAGAGCTCAAGGAACGCCTAGAAACTTGCGTTTCCACTGTTGTAAATGAAAACAAGGAAGCAAGTGTCACTATTCCCATTCGAATCACAGCCTTGGATGTGATTGTCAACGAATTGCGAACTGCAACAGCTTCAATGACATCGGTGCCCAAACCACTCAAATTTCTAAGACCTCACTTTGCGACGATTAAGACCTTGTACAAAACTCTTCAAAAAACTACGGACCTGGATAACGAGACAACAGCATTCAGAGCAAGACTTGCGGATGTTCTAGCTGTACTAGCAATGACAATGGGAAGGCCAGGTATGTATATATGATCCATCTTCTCAGGATGATAGTACTCCCCTCTGACATTTGCATTGAAATCTTGACTTGCAGAGGAACGAGAGAGCTTACACTTCAAACTTTCTGGAGCGAAGGATTACGAAACCTTGGCAAGTCGTGGTGTTGCATCCAAGCACGCTGAAGACAACTTGGGAAGCTGGGGTCACGAGTTTGTTCGAAGTCTGGCCGGGGAAATCGGCCAAGAGTACAACCAACGCGTCATTGACGGCTCTGATCCTGATAGCGATGAGGCTTTCAAAGATATTCTATCAATGATTCACATTATTGTTCCATTCCATCTTACCCACAACGCCGAGGCTGAAGCAGTCGACCTTCTGATTGAAGTCCAGAGGCTGAAATTCTTGCTCACCTTGGACAACATTAACGAACACAACTACCAACGCATCTGTCTATATCTCATCAAGACGGCAAGCTACATGTCCGATCCCGATGATTTGCAGGAAATGCTTGAAACTGCTTTTGAAATCTTTAAGAAGCAAGGCCAGTATTTTGACGCTCTCCTTGTTGCACTTAAGATGAGCAGGTTGGAAGAAATCCCAAACTTGATAAAAGAGTGCGAGGATCCAATTGTCAAGAAGCAAATGTGTATTCTGCTAGGTCGGCATAGAGTGAACTATGAAGTGGAAGACGATCCAGAAGAGGACGAACTAAACGAACTGATTGGAAACGAGAAGCTTAGTGAACAGTTCCTCAAAGTTGCCCAGGATTTGGATGTGTTGGATCCCAAGACACCTGAAGATATCTACAAATCACACTTGGCAGAAACTGGTGGATTCAGTCGGCGGAGAGAAGCTGGTGGGGCGCAAGTCGATAGTGCCAGGGCCAACCTTGCTTCTACCTTTGTAAATGCCTTTGTAAACGCTGGCTTTGGAAAGGATAAGTTGATGACTCCTGACAGCGAGTGGTTGTACAAGAACAAGGATCATGGAATGATGTCCGCTGCCGCATCTCTTGGTTCCATCTTGTTGTGGAATGTTGAAGAAGGATTGACTCAGATTGACAAATTCCTCTACAGTAATGAAGAATATGTCAAGGCGGGTGCTGCCTTGGGTGTTGGTATCTTGAGTAGTGGTATCCGCAACGATGCCGATCCTGCTTTGGCATTGCTCAGCGAGCATGTCGAAGGCGATAGCCATATTATGAAATGTTCGTCGTGCACTGGGCTTGGTATTGCTTACGCTGGCACCGGTCGCGAGGATGTAATGGAGATGCTAGTCCCCGTTGTCGAGTCATCAGGGGGAGGTCCCACTAGCTTTATGGAAGTTTGCCTTGCTGGCCTTGCTCTCGGTATGATCTTTGTTGGAAAATGCGACGATAACGTTGGGGGAACAATTGTACAACGCCTGATGGAAGCAACGGAAGAAGAGCTCGACCACTCGCATGCACGCTACCTTTGCTTGGGACTTGCTTTGCTGTTCCTTGGACAAATGGAGAAGGCTGATGCCATGATGGAAGCTGTCCGTACCATCGAGCACAAGATATCAAAGTTCGCAGTCGTTATGCTAGAAACAGCTGCCTATGCTGGATCTGGAAATGTTTTGAAGGTGCAAGAGATGCTGCACCAATGTGCCGAACATTTAAATGAAGACGCAGAACATCAGATGGCTGCCGTCTTGGGTATTGGGTTGATCACTATGGGAGAGGATGTTGGTTCTGAGATGGCATTAAGAAGTTTTGACCATTTGCTGCACTATTGTGAACCTCCAATCAAGAGAGCAGTTCCTTTGGCTTTGGCGGTTTTGCACATCTCAAACCCAGATTATGCTGTCATTGATCAACTTTCGAGATTGTCTCACGACCCTGATGCCGAATTGTCTCAAAACGCTATCATTGCGCTTGGTGTTGTCAGTGCTGGTACAAACAACTCACGTGTTGCAGGACTCCTGCGACAGCTGGGCGAGTTTTATAGCAAGGAAGCAGGCCACATATTCTGCGTCCGTATTTCACAAGGTCTCTTGCATATGGGTAAAGGTCTTTTGACGATCAACCCCTTCCATGCTGATCGAATGCTGCTGAACGGCCCTGCTCTCGGTGGTGTCCTTGTTTTGCTGTACTCATGTATTGATCTGAAGAACACTCTGTTGGACAAGAGCCACTACCTCTTATATTATCTGACATGTGCTATGAATCCGAGAATGCTCATCACCGTTGGTGAAGACATATCTTGGCGACCAGTTACTGTGCGAGTGGGTCAAGCTGTGGAGACAGTGGGTCAAGCTGGAAAACCGAAACGTATCACTGGTTTCCAAACCCACACAACCCCAGTTTTGTTGGGTGCGACCGATCGCGCTGAGTTGGGCACCGAAGAAGTGATTAGCGTTAGCAATATTTTGGAGGGTGTTGTAATTGTCAGGGATAACCCAGATTACCAAGAACCAGAAGATAGCAAAAAGAAATAAGAACTTTGATAAACCTTTGCCCCTTGAGATGGCTTCGTGTATTACATTTGAGATGTTGTGTGGTATATTGCACTTACGCAGTTACCAAACAAATATTCTCTTCTTCTAACGCAGACCGCATCAAAGCTGAGATGCGGAAATTCAACCTACGGTGGGGGTCTAGAAGATGACGAAACCCCTTCTTTCAGACCAGCCTTGAAAGGAGGAGACGCCAAATCTTCGTCCTTGTGTGGGAGGATGAAACAATCTCAACTCCTTCATCAACACTCAAGACAGTGATCATGATTGAGTCTTGTTGTCGCAGGAACCATCTACGCCAATGATGCCGCCAGGCTTCGTGAATAGCGAATACTTTTATTAAAGTTAATAAATGTGTTTAGTTGACAAAACCACTGTCATCACCTGTTTCGGGATCCTCACTTAGATCCCCGGCAGATTGCCACTCTTCTGTAGAGTCCGTTAATCGGTTCCTTCCTCTGTGGCGCCTGTAGGCGTCTACATATTCCTTTTTCACTTCACCACCTGAGCCAGCACTACCACCTCCGTGGTATGAAATATCAAGTCCAACCAGCTCCTCCAAAGAATCCGACCGCAACCAGCCCTTGTAGTTCAACCATATGAAGAACGGCAGCATGGTGAAACATGTCCAACATAGAATAAATAACGTGGTGATGACCTGGCAAGCCAGCAGCGTGGCATCAGAAGATCCTCTTCCCCAGCTATAGAAGACACCAACGTGCTTGGAAGTGTTGTAAACCAATTCCATTTTGTCTGGAGACGCGCACAGACCCACTGAAATTAAGCCCCAGACTCCATTGAACATGTGCACTGGTATGGCATCAACTGCATCATCGATTCTACGTCTAATCAGCCACCAGGAACTTGCCATGTAAATCCAGCCAGATACTGCTCCTGTAAGTACTGCTGCCCATGGTTCGAAAACTGCACATCCAGCAGTAATGGCTACCAATCCAGAGAGAGATCCATTCATCGCCATCACAAGAGAGAAATGAGGTTCACCAGTTCTCCTCTCCTCAATCCAAAAGTTTGTGAAGAGGGCCATTATTCCACCTGAGGCTCCCGAAAGAGCTGTTGAGACGGCTGCATGAGCAGCAACCTCACCAATGTGGTCGTTTCCAGTCAACAGTAACGCCGACCCGGGATTGAATCCGAACCATCCAAACCAAAGTATCATGGTTCCAAGAAGCTGCAATGCAATGGAATGACCCGGCATCGGCAATGGCTTTGGCAAGGGCTCTCCTTGTGAGTCGTAAAAGCGTCCTCGGCGTGGTCCCAGGATTGTAGTAGCTAGCAAGGCTGTCATGCCACCTGTCAAGTGAACCACGCCGCTACCAGCAAAGTCAATTGCTCCACTGCCAAACAGAAGATCTGTATTCGCGTTCGACAGGAACCCATTGTTCGACCAGACAGAGTGCGCAATAACAGGGTAGATGAATCCAGCTAGGACCATGGAATAGCACAGATAGGCAGTCATTTGGCATCGCTCGGCCAGAGTCCCCGCAACAATCGTCACAGAGGTGGCGGAAAACGCGTATTCAAAAAACCAAAAAGACGGTGATGGGCCAACACTTGCAAAATCTGTCAACCCGATTACAGTGGTTCCCGATATGTCGTCTTGACCGCCAAATGCAAACGCGTTTCCTTTGTCGAGAAGAGCAGGGTCGCGTCAGATGAATGTAAATGATTCTCAGCAAATTGAAATGTTCCCCCAACTTACCAATCAGGTAAAACGCAACTGCAGCACCACAGGCATCCAACAGATTTTTAAGCATCGAGTTCTGAACATTCTTCAGCCTTACAGCCCCAGCGCAAACCATAGCGAAGCCACTCTGCATGAAGAAAATCAAGGCACCAGCGACCACGTATAGAAAAGATTTCAGATCCTGTAAGCTAGCTTCCTCTGCTTCCTCAAAGGAAGTTGAGACACATTCTAGCAGGACGGTGCTGTTTCCGTCTGGAAACTTCGCCATACAGGTTTCAAATATGCTACCCGTCATTTCGCAGGATTATTATAGCTATAGCAGCAATTTGGCGCCGGTGAAGAGGAGATGGCGATGATTGATGTTGCTCTTATTCGTTGCTGGTGGGCTTTGATTGCTAAAGCTCTTTGATTCTATGAGATTTGTTGTTGTTCGAACTGAAAATGGCCTTCCCTTGAATTGTTGGTGGGACATCGAATCTTCGATTTTTTGTTTGGCAGTCTACTGTCGTGGTGTAGACCGTGAGATTGGGGTAAATTAATGCCGTCCACCGAATGAAAAGTGTATTTTACTACTCCCGATTCCAACTTCTCTCCAGCAAAGCGGAACTTCGGGCAGGGACATGACGATTTGACACTTTCTGGCGAAACTGGTATGCCAGATATGGATAAAGTGGCCAGCATACCAAATACTGACCAATTAAATAAATCGCAGAGAGTCTCAAATCTAGAGTAAAAAAATATAATTAGGTTGAGCTGCAGTTCGGTCATTTGTGGTCCCCGTTCCCACCTGACGTTCGACTGTGTCTAAACAAATGATTGGTCCACAAGAAAAGTTACGCACTATTTTTCCTCCCGAGTTGTACATTCACTCGGCGCACGAAATGCAAGTACATTTCATCATGAAGATGGGTCAAGTTTTCCACACCCACAGCGGCACGCGTACGCGTGACGTGTGATCCAAGACGGTTGGAATGTAATTTCTCTCCATCCGCTCCTCCATGGGTCGCGTGACATGTCAACCCTTCCCGTTCTCACAATCTATCGGATCCTGTGAATAGCGCCTACATAAATAAACTGTGACATTTCCTAGGCCTCGCGCTCAGCTTTTCTGACGTCAGACAGTCACTGTACACACGACAGACGTTTCTGAAGGGTATTCACGGGACACTAAGATCCACAATGGAACTCTCTCTGATTTTAAATAGGGCTTAGTAGCTCTGGCCACAGTTGTGCTTCAGTCCAGTCCTACAGACAGTTACTGCACGCACGACAGACGTTGCTGAAGAGTGTTCACTGGACACTAAATCCACAATGACGAGAACTCTCTCTGATTAATAAATAGGGCTTAGTAGCTTCTGGCCACAGTTGTGCTTCAGTCCAGTCCTACCAACAACCTATTTGACTAACTAGTAGTAGTGCGCCTTCTAGCACAGGTATCATGATAATCACATTGGATATTGAAGTCTCTAGCAACTGGAATCGTTCCTTTTCCGCGCCGATGTCGAGACTAAATGTCTAACGCAGACGGAAAAAATCTCTCTTCCTCGTCCCCTACTGATGATATGGGCTGTGTACCTGTTGAGTTGTCTTCACGTCTTGCTACCAATATTTTTTCGCACACAAAGCATACCCAAGATGCTTCATAAATATCGAATGTCTTAGGGAAAAACTCAGGTGCTAAAGTGCAACGAGTGCATGCCCCACAAACATGTCGACCGCAGTGTCGGCAATGGATGGCTCTAGCAAAAGACCCCAGCGGTGTCTTACAGCTCATGCACCAAGTTCGTGTAGGCGCCCATTTTGGTGGGTGGGTAATGGCAGCTAGTACACGGTACAGAGTATTCTCATCTTGAACCATGTCAAGCGGCAAGACCTCGGACGAACCCATATCGTCCCAGAAAGAAACCCAGCGCTTAGGCTGTATGATAAGAGGGGAGTGAGGATATGGCGATGATGAATATAAGCTTCCTCGTCTTGCGAACCAAACAACCTACCTTTCTCCACAAAAGATGAAGCTCCGCAGCACGGTTGATTAATTGCACTGCGCTGTCAATATCTTTGTGAAACAAACTCAAATGCAAAGGTGTGCATCCGGTGTCTGACGTTTGGTTTGGATCTGCCCCATGGTATAACATGGCATGCAAGCATTCTTGAAATTCATTGTAGCGCCGCAGTGCATTGTTATGGCAAAGAAGGAGCAACGGTTGCTGATTGCGACTGTTCGAAATTCTTGGATCAGATCCATTCTGTAAAAACGTGGAAATGACATGGCAAGCCTCCTCTGTATCAATCTGGACAGCGTAGTGGAGAGGCGTGTTTCCTTCATTGTCTTGATCATTCATATCTGATTTTTGTTCAGATGCATTGCAAAGTAGATCCACAATCATTCTTCGAGCTTTCGACTTGGCTTCGTCCTTGGTACCATCAGGCAGAGCTGATATGTGTAGGGGAGTCAGCCATCTGATATTGTCGGCAGTATCAATTTTGGCATTCTTTTGAAGCAGGTATCGAACAGACCCAACATCGAATCGCTGGACAGCTAAGTGCAACGCGCAGAGGCCATCCATATTCGGAATATTTGGGTTCGCATTCCCCAGTTCCAATAGGAGGCTTGTCATTGGTGCACCAAACGCAAGGTGGAGCGAGGTTTGACCAAGGTTATCTTGTGCATTGACAAAAGCCCCATACTCGATTACGATGCGTGCCGCTTTCATGTTTTCGACAATAACAGCAGTATGCAAAGCAGTTTGCCCCTTTTCATCTGCTTCATTGACAAGAACGTGAGGTTCTTCTGACGTAGCCAGCATTCGTTCGATGGTCCGAATGTCGTTATTTCTGATTGAATCGTGAAGTCTTTGCAGTTCCGTACAAAATTCAAAACCTCTTCTTTCTGACAAAGGAAACAGATTGCCATGTGTGGCAGCAATCGATGTTGGCATTCTGTGTATTTGGGGAGAGCTGGCTGATGAATTGTCAGCAACGCTTCGCAACTGATAGTCAGCCACCTCGTTGTCCCCAATGGCATCCAATAAACTAACATTCGACGACATGCCAAGGCTTGTAGCATCTTGCGAAAATGATTGGTTTGACGATTTTGTGGGGCTTTCAGAGTGATTGTTGGTTTCACTTCGCGAAAATACCCTCTTGATTCCTGGGATAGAAATATTCGAGATGACACTGCCATTGTCCCCCCCTCTCCCGAAGAACCATCCTTGCCGCCCTCTTGAATTTGTAGAGTGAGGCGTTGCGGGTACGTCGGCAACAGGAGGGGTACCTTGGGCGGAAAGCGCCATCTGCAGCATCTCAACCTCCCGTCTGAGTCGCGCTACCTCATCCTCTTCGGGTACGGCTTGACGAGCACCTGAGCCTCTGCTTGCCCTTAACCTTTCGACTTCCTCTCGGAGCTGAAGCGACTCTTCTTTGAAACGATCCCTTTCTTCAGCCACCGCCCCAAGATCTCTCGCCTCGCGACGCCTCTCCCGAGTCATGTGGATTGCGGTTTGTTGCCTCCAGAAGCATTGCAAAACTAGAGTTGCCCTTCGTAGATCGTAAAATACAGAACTGTGAAGGTGTCGACGCCAGCATGTCTGAATCAATAGTGCTTGTTTCTCAACACGCATGATGGAAAACAGCCTTCGAGCTAGGGCGCCACGAATGAAGGATTGGCAAAAATGAGCAATCAATCTGGCAGCAATAAGCTCAGTCTCGGCAAGAAATCTGCGCCACTGAGCTTGAATCTTTGTAGCGGCCTTTGCTTCGAGCATCATATTGTATTGCCTGTACGAGTTGATTCGGCGAGCAAAACATTGGATCGTCAATGTGGCAATATACACTTGGACGTAACGCATTTGCGCATTGTATCTACGAGCATGCTTCTGGATCACAATTGCTGATAAACCCAACTGTCTAGTACGTAGATATTCAAGCGCCTCAAACACCCGTCGTCGTAAGAATACTTTGCTGTGGCCAATCTGCATCCCCAAAGATACCACACTAGAATGGATTCGAGTTAGACGTAAACAAAAGGGAACGGTGAATCACAACAACGCAAATGTACGTACTCTCTCAAATCGAGGCTATCCCGACCTCCGCCTTCGCGCAAAACACTCAATACCATTGGATGCAGTAGTTTCACCAATGCAACACAGCGTTGGCCTGGTGGCGTTCGACCGAACCCCGAGAGTTTGGATTTGCCAAGAATGCTGTACCTCTCCAGAAACTGATCATGAAGGAACCGGTGAGGGAATCCGACGCGTGCTACACGAATGGCCTCCAATACACCTGCACAACGCAGCTGATCTGCAATGACATGTGCTTCAAACAGGTGTGGTACCAATTGATCGTTTGGCTTCAGACATCGTACATAGTGCGGAGTTGTAGAATCGATACGATCCCGCAGTTCACTAAGCTGGTTCCTGAATTGACCGCCAACGCTTTCTCGAATCATCGAACTGGCTGATCTTTTCGTGCCTTTTGGACTCAGCTCAGCCCTTCGCTGGGCATATGACGGCAAATTCTTCCCAGGCGAAGCTTGAGCAGTACGATCGTTTCCCGCAGAGGACGAAGAATCTCGCGTCAATAATTCACCAAGGTGAGCCAAGAACGGAACAGAAGATGACGCCAGAAGTTCCGTCGTCTCTTTGGGTAGTTCATCCTTGTTCTTTTCCAAAAATATTATACAGTCATAGGTGACAACACCCGCATAATGGTTGATCGAAAACTGCAGGTTGGCTTTTTGTGTATTCGTGCCCAAAAATCGTGGATGCTTGGAGCATTTGTCATAAACAGCTCGAACAAATAACGAGTCCGTTTGACTGTTCAGCCTACAGTTCTCATCCAAGATTGACAAAATCCCAACGCGCTTCTTTTCGATCAGGTCCAGGATGTCTTGGTTGTCTGGAAAGTCTATAAATGACCAATCGATTCCTTCTTCTTTGTACTCTTCTTGTTCCAGTTTGAAAACAAATCGATTGAATTGCTGCTGCAAAGCTTCGTTGCAGTAGTTGATGCAAAGTTGTTCAAAGGAATTGAAATCAAACGATTCAAATCCAAAGATATCCAAGACTCCTATTCTCGGCAAGGATTCGACTGCAAAGTTTACAGTATCTTCACCGGTTATGGACTTGTTGATTGCCTGAACAATATAGGTAAACAGAGCTCCATACGCGGCCTTGATCAGCGCTTCAAGTGCCTTTTCGGCTTGTGTGACGGACATGTTTTTGTGGAATATTTCTCCTCGAGCTTCAATGGCGCACAGACAAAGGGCATTGTTGAGTGCTTCCATTGGAACTCCCAGCAACTCCAAAGCGTTGCGCAATGACGTCGATCTGACAAGAGCACTCCCATCTGCACCTGCTGGTTGAAAGTCAATGTTGGAAGTGTGCAAAAGTGCACAAACGACCGACAGCATGGCGCTCTGTTCGTCTACCGAAAAGCCGACTGTATCCAACGCCATTCGCAAATCTTGATAGGTTTCTCGATCATCGACACCATCTCTTCGATCAAAAGTACCGGAAGCCGCCGTCATTCGAAAATCTCGAGCCGTCACATTTGCAATCTTCAATAGCTGGCGGTCTTTTTGGGAGACACCAGCCAAAAGTTCGTAAAAAACATGGTAGTTTCGTTCTCCAGGTGCTTGTGTAATCAACCGGACTTTTTCCAATAGGTATGTTTGAATGGATGCAGACAGCAAGGTTCCAGATGGTGAAAATAGCAACTCCATGTACTTTCCAAATCGGCTCGAGTTGTCATTTCGGACCGTTCTCGCATTTCCAAAGGATTCGAGAATGGGATTGGATTGCAATATTTGCGACTCGACGCCCACTTTTGGATGGTTCTGTTGAATGGCCTGCACCCGTCGTGATTGAGTGGCCAAATACCCCATGATAATTTTGGTAGTGACCGTCTTCCCCGAGCCACTTTCCCCCGACACTAGCACCGATTGATCTTCCTTCATATCCAGCAACGACTTGTACGCATCTTGTGCAATGGCATACGCATGTGGCTTGGGACGTTCCAGCGACATTGGTTGCCAATATTGTTTCATAACTTGATCTCCATAAACTCCTTCCACCACTCGAAATGGATTGAGCGCTAGTAAAATTTTTCCCGTGTACGTGTAGATAATGTCTTGTTCGTAGCGTTTTTGCAAGCAAAATACCACCGATGGTTCGTGGAGATGTGTCAACGAACACAAGTCGGTCGGAGCCGTCGGATTGGGTTGCTTCCACCAGGTATTGGCAGGACAGACCGTCTCAGTATCTCCCGATTCGTATGAAAAGGAAACTGTCGCATTTTGTAACTCTTCGGGTGCAAACAGATCGTCGTCAATTTTCATGGTTGCCAAAATGGACTTTCCTTTGGTAGATGATCCCCGTAGTCGATGTTGTCCTATCGCTCCCCCAGCAGCAGACGATGACGATTGCAATATTTGTGCTCTCATCCATCCCCATGATGGAATATCCCGGCCTCGTTTTCTAGATGGTTTCCATCCCGGCGGAAGCTTCCCATGATTGTTCCATATGGCTTGTACTAATTCGGTGCGAACCCAGACATAATTGTCCCCCAATTCTCGATGCATAGCGGTTGCGGTTGGTTGCGTGTTCTTGATAGGTGAAGAACGTATTGGTGATGATGATAGGGGTGGTTGGCTTGGACTGTAGGAATTTCCTGTCCTGTATTGTTGTGAAGGTGGAACTCCTCCTCCTGCTGGAGTGGAGGGACTTCGGACCGGATTTCTTGGTTGGTTATATGACACCGACCGTGTTGTTTCTGGGCCAGGTCGACCAGTAGTAGTAGTAGTATTAGGAGATGACATTCGATTATTGGACTGCTGCGTGTAGATGGAAGTTGGCCTGGAAGGAGCAACTCCAGGTCCGCCAGGTCGTTGCATCGGTCTCAGTCCTGGTCGAACTCCACCATTTGGGCCAAAACCGCCACCACCATTGCTGCTAGAATTTTCAAATCGACTTCGATTGTGCATCCTTTTCTATTTCTATCGCGGTCTAAATGTAGGGCAATTTGAACAGGGAGGAAGTGAATGATCGTCACCTGTCAAAACGATGGTTGTAGAATCGCTGGCGATCGTTTGTTTGGACTGGAGTGAGATAGTTGTTCGGGATTATTTGAAACGTACTAATTAAATAGGCATTGCACTTCTGAATTGGGGGGCAGTCGAGCAAGCGTTGTGTTGTCATCGATATCAAGTCTTGTAAGTCAATCAATGTGGTTTGTTTTAACGGCTGATTACTGGTAAAAAGAATTGTTAGTCCGCATTGGATTCGTAAGTTCATGTGGGTATGCGAGGCCAGCTCGAATTTTTGGAGGCCTATATAAGCTCCTTTTGCACTCCATCATCTACTTTTCACATTTCCTCTCTGTTTAGTAGTAGGAGGGGATGGAAAAGTGAGTGCTAAAATAAAAAGCGAGTGCTAGAACAACAGTAGACCATACAACAGAAAGCTGTAGATATTGAAGTACTGTGAAGGATGCTGCAGGCTTCAGCTACAGGCTCTCCATATGCTTGGAGCTTGTAAAGAATGATCGACTGACTCGCTCACTTGCCACCGCCTTCCCTGTTATTTCAACCTGGATCTTGCCGGAAAGCTGACTTCGAATAACCATGTCGTTGTGGTGTGACCGGCTTGCGGAGAAAGGATCAAAATCTACATTACTTATAGGGTGAATATGACCAACAGACCAAATGATAATCCGCAACGTTTACTTGGTACGCATTTCTACGTGTTTCTGATGTCAGCCACCCATGCAAACTTGTTGCGCAAATGGCGCAGGTCATTTTGTTTGAATATCCCGTTCCCTAGGATAGATACGATTCTCTCTACATACGACGGTTTTTACGACCGAAACAGCTGTCCGGAAGCTTGATCCGTTTTTTCACCTTTTTCGACCATTCTCCATCCAAAGGCTCAATTGTCATTCGTAAAACGTGTCGTTCGCATCATTGATATGCATACAGGAATCACAACGAGAAGAACAATGAGTCCTCAATCCGTAGTTGTATCACCCTTCGATGATGATTCTGATTCGCTCTACGAAAAGCATGAAATGCGTCACAATGCTTCCGAAAAGAGCAGTTTTTTCTACTATCTAAATGCCGATGCGCGACGAAATCTATTGAACTATCAATACAATGGTTGCGACAATTCTGTCTTGTACCAGTATGTGCTGTCTCCTCTGGCACTCTACTGCGTGAACAATTTTGTTCCAGATTCAATAGCACCCAACACCATAACCCTGTTTGGGCTGGTGTGGATGGTAACTGCCTATGTCGCCTGCTGGTGGTATGTGCCAACGTTGGAACCGGACGACTCGGTTCCGAGATGGATCTTTCTCTGGAATGCCATTTCGTTACTTGCCTATCAAACCCTGGACAATATGGATGGCAAGCAAGCTCGAAAAACCGGATCCTCCAGTCCGTTGGGACTCTTATTTGATCATGGATGTGACGCCGTCAATAGCATCTTTGGATCTGCCAATTGGATCATTGCAATGGGTCTTTCCCTGCACGACGATCCGATGATGGCCATGGTCTTGGTTATGGTCCCCTTTGCATTGTTCTATGTGGCAACCTGGGAGGAATATTATGTGGGAGAGTTGGTCTTGCCCATTTTGAATGGACCGAGCGAAGGTCTCGTCCTCGGCGCTGCCTTGCACATGACAACATATTTTAAGGGCATTTCGTTCTGGCATGGAACGGAATGGTACGATGTCGTCAAGTCTTTGGTCCCGTCCGTTGTGTTGCCCGATCAACCAATGCGAAACATGGATATCGTCGTCCTGGCGACACTGTTGGCTGGATTGCAAGAAATGATTCTGAAAGTGACACAAGTCACCAAAAAGTACCAAGGTTCCGCGTTCAGTCTGGTCCCATTCATCACTTTCTTTTTGAGCTTTTTGGTTATTGGATGTACGGATCCAACTGTATGGCAATCCAATCCACGAACAGGCCTGCATTTGTCCATGGTCCTGTTTGTTGAAATGACAACCGCTCTGATGTTGGCACACATGACCAATCAGAAGTTTGTTTGGTTCCGATGGCAACTATTGCCACTTGTCGGATTAGCAACTACTCTCGCAGTTTCAGGTGATTCTATGGATCCCGAGGTCATCAAGTATTGGCTCGGTGCTTACACATGGAGCATAGCCGCCTACTTGCTCATGAAAACAGTTTTGGTGATTCAAGAATCCTGTAACGTTTTGAACATTTGGTGTTTTGACATTGTCACACCGAGGCGAGATTCTATAGGCAGCAAAGCGAATTAAAAATGAATGAATGAATGAAATAAAAAAAAGTAATGTTGATATATGTTGGGGTCAGCTCAGACGGTGGTGGAGTAATTGTGGATTTTAAGATTTGAGCAACGCTAATGACCCAGTTTTTTAAGATTCTCTTCCGTTTTCTAGTGTGTCTTTTCTTCTCCCTCACAGCAGTCGAACGAGTCAGCTCAGGGTTTTCCGAATGCAAAACCGGCCACGACTGAACCGGATCGAAAAACTGACACGGGGCATGATCGTTAGCCTTTCCTTCTTCTAGTTCAGTGATGACTAACAGGAGGACAGAGCATCCACGCTGCCTCCGAACCAACCAACACCCAGGAGCAACAACGAAAATAAGGTGGACGCTCCCTTAAGGCACTTACGAAAGAGAGGTTGCTTCCTTTCGTTTGAACCAACAGAACACAAAGAAATCAGAACGATGATGACAGAAAATCATCCACCACACTCCCGGATGGATGTTTGGACGCCCGACTATTTTCATCATTACGATTCCCTAGGTCACGATGCCGCCAATTTGGACGACGCTACCGAAGCCTTACGTGTTGCCAAGCAGGAACTAGATGATACAGAACAGCAATTAAAGGACGATGAGAAGGAGATGGAGAAATTACGTTCCATTATCAAGGAAGAAACAGATCGTATTGAGCTTGTATCCACCCATTGGTTCTACGGAACAACACTCTTTCAGGTGAGATAGGATATTTGTTTTGCTTGTTCTCTCGTTTTTCTTCTTCTTTGAGAAAATGTGACTGACATTCTCTTCTTGCAACTGATGGCTGACAGCCACAACTATGGTTTCGAGGTGGTTGTACGGGGAAGATACGACGAGCGGAAGCGAAATTGAAAAAAGCAAGGGACGAAGATTTGCCCGTGCGGTTGTCATCTGTTGAAGATTGTCAAACGAGATTGCCCAACCTCTTGGGTGTAGTGGAAGAGGGGTCCCTTCAGTTTGAGGTATCGGCGAATGCAGCGTCTGAACGGCAGGCTATGAAAGCACGAGTCATTCTAGAGAATCCATCCTCTGAAATTGTTCGTTTGCAGTCTGAAGAATCCACGGCCCAAGGAAAGTTACGAGGATTCAATTCGGAATGCGAGGTTTTGGACGAAATTACTGTTCAACTTGTGAACGGACAAGAACAGTACAATATGACAAATAGACTCCTGAAACAGGCTTTGGCGCACAAACAAAAATGCAATGAACTAAGGAATCAGCAGGTTACAATGGCGAGACCATCGGAAGTTTTGCAAGCGAAGCATCAACATGAATCGTTTACGGAAACTCGGATGCCAACTGGAACAAGGAGCGTTGTTGTTCGAAGAAAGCAGGATCCTATCCCGCACGTGTTCTTAGTAGACAGACGCAACAACATTTTGATGACAAACTTTCCTTGTCCCAGCGGGTGTGGGTATCTTATCACTTCCCATGACAGTCACTGCTGCCATTCTTGCGTTCAGGGAAACGGACATGCCTGGCGATGTCAGAGAAAACCATTGAATACCCAAGAGGGCGCTCAAGCAAAATTGGACCATTGGAATCAGCAGCGTATTGCCCACACAAAGGCCTTGTCCTCGCAAGAGGATGCGAGCAAGCGAAAATTCAACAAAGCTCGCAATGATGCTATCTCTATTGAAAGGCGCTGTGCGGAAGCTCTAAGAAGGATCCCTTTGACTATTCGGGAACGATATCCAGCATTTTGTGGCTTTGTGGGAAGCACCACCTCCGTGGTTTCTCATGGAAGTTCGGAATCCGTTCAACAAGAGATGGAACGCGTAAATCGCTCACAAAGTTTGTTGGCGGAACACCTTTCAGCGGTAGAACATATTACGACTCGCACAAAGGCAGAAGCAGCGGAAATGGAAGAGCGACTTTCCGCTCTTCAGAGTTTGGAAGAGCTAGAGAACACCCGAATTTTCAACCAAATTCGCTCCCAAGTTTTCCACGATCACGGGTCTTCGTCCTTACCTCCACCTAGAAATCCTGCGTACATGGGGGCAGCAGAGTCTAGCTCACTGCCTTCTGCACCAACCGAAGAACAAGTGTTGACATCTTCGGTGGTGGAATCGAATGATAATGATCTATCCCAAGAGTTTGCAGTGGCACGGGGCGTTGAACCGGTACAAGCGGAAGCACCTGTACTTGTGAGTTTTGAAAAATCCCAGGAGGACACAAGCATTCCAATGGCAAGTGCTATGCTCTGGTAACTAGCGTTTGACACTGTTCTACTGTAACAAAAGCCACCAAGAAGGAATGATAATAGTAATCCTAGCAAGTTGTTAAAAAGAAAAAGAAAATTGGTACTAGTAGTTAATGTGTTATGATGGAGGAGCTCGGAATCCACACTGGACGATCGCTTCGTTGTTTTCATTGGTAATGCCACTTCGTGCATTGCACTGGTAATTCATATTCAGTGATACAATGAAATGGAAC